>JAPYZC010003944.1:0-14102 GCA_030522665.1 Ichneumoninae sp. A BG-2022a
AAGATTCATTTTGCATAATAATAATTTCAAAATGTTATTAACAAATTGTTGAAAAAAAATTGTTCATCAAAATATGTGGTAACTCAACTTTTTTTTTTTGTAAAAATGATTCGTTCATTTTTCGGAATACGTATGAATTTTTTCGGATTTTTATAACATTGGGAAATGTTTGCAATTCTTGCCCGAATTTCTCCAATTTAGGCGAAATGAACACCACTCGCTCCAACCTCCTTAAAGGGTTCGAGGCGCGATACAGTGTTGCATTTATACTTATAATATCGCGAATATCGATCTGCAGCCGGGAAACCTAAAACTCTAGTGCAAGGGATGGAAGCGCCGGAACGGAACTGGGTTGAGCTCACATAATGCGATAGTTTTCCCCTCACACTGAGAAAAATTGACATAGTAAAAGCAACAATACCGACTTTTTACCATAAAAAAATAGTTCCCATGGGGAACTTCTATATTTTATAGTTTCGACTATGACAAATCATCATTGCAACCACAATTATGATTTAACTGATTGAATATGCACCGATTCATACCGATACATCCAGATTTTCAAACCCGTTTTGCCCCACGTACCACCATCGCCACCATTTCGAAGTTATTGGAGAATTGCGTTTTATCTCATTATCCCGTTTTGCCGAGGTGTACCATTTTGCCCCGCTCTCCCCTATTTTTTTTTTTTTAAGGAATATGCACCTCAGTTCGTTGGAAGGGTGTTCACCCGTGAGTCGGCGCACGGAGTACAAGCTCGCCTCGCGTCAGCTTTCCACCCGTGTTCCCTATATACGCCGGGACAGAGAGCGAGAACCCCAAGCTCGTTGAACGAAAGTGCGAGAGAGTTACGTATATAGAACACTCGGAGAGTTCAGGGTCGTCGGGAGCGCGCGGTGGCATACAGGTGGTCCATAACATAACAGTCACTGCGTTTTATCCGGCAGTAAACCGGCGGCAGGCGCTCGGCTCTATGATTTAATACTCCCCCCCTCGCCCCCGCCCCCTGGTCCGACTCGAATATATATCTTCGGGACCGGGGCAAACGCAACGGCGTGCTTTCGCGCTAACCAAGTGTCTGTAACTTCCTTCCTTCCTTCCTAGCCCGTTCACCCGACTTCTATGACCATCAGGATTATTCACAATTCCTACCCTTGTACCGACTTGGTTTCTCATGGTTGGTCGTGGAAAAAAAGAATCTGGTGTACGATTGCCTTGCGATGCCGGTTATGGCCATTTACCCAAAGTCCGCCTACCGGGAGGGTTGTGGGTGGGTGATAAAGTGCAAGTGGCGAATATGGATTTTGTGTATGGCTTGGCTAACAAAGTGTCCGTAACTTTCTTCCTTCCTAGCCCGTTCATCCGACTTCTATGACCATCAGGAATATTCACAATTCCTACCCTTGTACCGATTTGATTTCAGCAAGTCTACCATTGACTTGCCATCGGTTATGGTCGGTTATGGTCATCTACCGAAAGTCCTCCGACCAGGAGGGTTGTGGGCGTACGATAGGGTACAAGTCGTGAATATGGACCACCCCGATTACCACGTGAATGAATGGTGGAATTTGCCGCGAGCTTGTATCCGTTACGAAGATATACATATATATGGGTTTAACCGTATGATAAGTTGAAGCTTCTCTACTCTCCCTGTCGCTGGTAACTACAACGTTCACGAGACCTCTATGTCCATCAGGATTATTTACAATTCCTACCGTTCTACTGAAAGTCCGTCTACCGGAACGATCGTGTGATTACGATAGGGTAAAAGTTGTGAATATGGACCACTCCGGTTAGCGCGTGAATGAATGGCAAAATCGATGATTCGAGGGCGTATTTGCCTCGAGCTCGTACCCGTTACGAAAATATATATATTTGGGTTTACCAGTACGATAAGTTGAAGCTCGCTTCTCCACTCTAACCCTGACTAGTAACTGTCACCGCGAATCGTGGCGAGAGTGGCGAAAGAGGACGAGGGAGGGGGGGGGGGGGTTGAGAGGCGTGCATCCAGTACTGTGTAGCCAGCTAGTACGAGAGTCTGCCGTCCGGAGCGACATTTTCGAGTTGGTAAGCCGCATAACTCGCGAGCGACTCTCAGCCGCCACCGCGGCCGCGGCCGTGGAAACTCCGTAACTCTGTTAATTCATATCTGGGAAGTTGGCCCCGCTGTGTGTTTCTCCGGCGCATGCTAACGCCTGGTTCCTCTCGGGGAACGAGGCGACACAGCCAAAAGCCGGACCGGAGTTCGCCACGTACCTCTTCGCCGATCGAACGGAAACGGCTAATGATCGCACCGGTTGCCGCTTTAACGATCGTCGATTCCCCAACTGCCGCTGACCACCGAGCGACTTTGGAAGAGACTGCGGAAGGCTCGACCGAGCCGATCATCCCGCAAGGGTAGCAGTCGAGATCCGGGGGATGGCGATTGGGATTGGAGGGTTGAAGCGAATGGAACGACGGAAGGAAAGAGGGGACGCGGAGGAACGCTGGAGAGGGAAAGGGTGGTACGGCAGTCTGCTTGTGTGGAGTTACCGCGTATAGCGCACCGTTGTAATGTACTATATAGAGGTGGTACATAGGTGTATGTGTACATAACGTGGGCGCACTACGAGGGCTCTTCGTCGTCTTCGTCGTGGCTCTTCGCGTTCCGCTTTGCTCTGCCTCGCTTCGCTTCGCTTTCCGCTCCGTTCCGGGGCCCTCGTGGGTGGTAGCTTCAGGGGTGGCTGCCTCTCTGCGCTCCGCGTGGGAGTTGGTTTTCCTTGCTTCCTCGCTACCACCTCCGTCACCCCACGACGGAGGAATCGATACGCCGGGTTGCGAAGCTCAGCGCCACCAACGCCTCCTCCGTCGCCGCCGCTACGTCATTGCACCCAACGACCGGGCCACCCTTCTTCCCGCTTCCTCTCTATTTCACCCTCTCGCCAACAGTTCAGCGAGACACACACGCGCGCCTCTTCGACCTACGAACTTTAAAGCGCACACCCACGAGCGACTCGATAGGTTACAACGGTATACGAGACTCGGATGTGCACTTCGCTACCGCGTCGACAACGAACTTCGAATTCGGCGACTCGCCTGGGGGCAACTTGAAGCCCACTTTTTCGAGTTCGCTGATGGCCTGCGAAAGCTCTTTGCAACTTCACTTGCGTCGCTTCGTCTCGGGTTCTTACCAAGTTGAAATGGGATTGTAAGGTTTTAGCGATCTAGTATTTTAGGTATTCCGATGGCAACCAGTTCTGTCTGCATTGATGCACACACTACGAGTGGTGTCACATCTACGGATACGGATTGGCCTCTTGCGTCTGGGAGACATTTTCGAGCGTCACGTCAGACTCGGTCAAAATGGATGTTTGATGTTGCAATTATTGCACCTACACATGGCAACTATTGTGCCTATACGAAGTATCTGAATGATATTCCGCAATTCATACAAATCTACGATTTGTTCGAGCACGGCAAAAAAGTGAACCACATATGAGGTAAAGAGAAACATGTGCGTTTGGCTTTCCCATAAGTCTCTGATACGAAGACGAAATGTTTACCGTTGCAATTATTGTACCTGCAAATGCCAATAGCTATTTTCGTGCTTGTACGAAATATCCAAATGACATTCGGCAACATCGATTTTTTTCGATACAATTCATACAAATCTACGATTTGTTTGAGCACAGAAAAAAAAGTGAACCTCATATGAGGTAAAGAGAAACATATGCGTTATGCCATAAGTCTCTGATACGAAGACGAAATGTTTACCGCTGCAATTATTATACCTGCAAATGCCAATAGCTATTGTCGTGCTTGTACGAAATATCCAAATGACATTCGGCAACGTCGATTTTCAACGATACAATTCATACAAATCGTAGATATGTATGAATTTTTGGCACGGCCAAAAATGAACAGCCGTATAAGGGGTAGAGAAAAACGTATGCATTTGGCTTTCCCATAAGTCTCCGATACGAATACATCGATGCAAAGTGGTACGTTCCTTAGGCCCATCAGTCAAAAGCTTTATGGAAACTATTGTGCAATGACTTTCGGGGGCTGGTACCGTTCGTCGGCTCGAGAGCTTCGAGGCACATTAACTCAACGTACAGATCTCGTGACTACGGGGAGGTACGAGAGAGCGAATCAGATGGAGGTAACTGCCGGTCACGAATGATAGCGGTACCAGTCGAATTAACTTTCATAGCGAATTAGTCGAAACTATCTATATATAGGCGTCGTAATTTCACAACGAGTGATTCGTTTTGTCAATTTATGGAGCATCCGTTTGATATCCCGATGGCAATTGGCAACGTCAAGGGATAACAAAAACACGGCAATGAGAACCACTGGGGCGGGCACGGGGTATGTGGGCAGAAACGGAGAATTGGTCTAGAGGAGGGCTCTTAAGCGTTTGGCTTTGGCACAGTCGTAAAAATAATGGAACGCCCGGTGCATGCAGGCCGCTAGCTAAATAGCATGTAATAGCGAAAGGCGCGGCTACACGCTCTACCTCAGAAAATCTCCGCGTCGGTGTGGCTGCTGCTGTTTCCTACTACCTCTACCTACTGGAGCCTAGGAGAGAGAGATGCGGTCCCCACTTTGCCACTGCCGCGTCGAGAGCCTCGAACCCCGGAACAATGGTAATTGCTAATTAATACTCTCTCAGCGATCCTCTCTCTTTCACCTTCACCAGGGTAACCTTGATTTCTCGATGTTACAGAAAATCCAACTCGCAGACGGTAAAAAAAAGTTCGGACATTTAACATCTCCACGAGCAATATTTACCACTCTTTTCCTTCATTGTGCAATTTTTTTTCTTCATTTTACAATTTTTTTTAGTTCAAGGTTCGCTGAGCGACAAATAATTGTACAGTTGACTAGAAAAAAAAATGCTCCTCTGCATAGTAAAATAGGTACCAACGTTTCTTGTCTACAAACGTCCATCATTATTTTCATGTTAACTAAAATGTTTGGTGAAATTACCAACACAATAATTGTGGACAAAAAAGGTTTGTTAAATGTACAAATCTTTTTGACTGTGTGTGGGCACGAAATGTTCGAGCGCGTTCCTATCTGCGGATGCCCAACTAATACCGACGACAGGGTCATTAAATCGTAAAATGACAAATGTTCCCGGGACCGAAAGCGTGGTTAGCATTAACTCGTTTCCGAATTTTATTACACGGTTGGTTCGATATAACACGGAACGAATAATAAAATTGTCGTATCGCGTGACCTATTAATTTCCTCTCGTAGTTCAACATCCAACCCGCCGAGGCGCACTCCCAGCGTGGTTTGCCTCGCTCATCGTGGCCGTAGCCGTTTCAACCCCGCGCGAGAGTTGGCCCGGAGCTTCTCGTGTTTCACGCGCTCCTTCGTCGGAAGGAAGGCGACCGGAAAGACGACGATGACTGCGAAAGAGCGCGCGACCGGGACTCGCGATCCCGACCCGCACCTGGCCCGGACCTCTTCGTGACCGGTCCCCGATCGCCCTCCGACTCTGTATTTTTTTCCCTCACTCCCTTGCAACTCCAAAACTTCCGTCAGAGACTTTGCCGCAACGTCCGATTCGGCTTCAATTTTTTAATAATTTTTTTTCGGCATTTTCCACAAAAACTACACTGAAAAAAAAATTTGCTTGCGGGCTGCCAAAAAAAAAATTATTATTCCGATTCTACTTTCAATTCTTACAATTCCATATGATATTGAAACAACTATGGCAAGATTGTCAAGGTGACGTGTTATCGTTTCAATCCCGTATGGAATTGTTAGAATTAATGGTATAATTGAATTAATAATTTTTTTCTTTGGCAGCCCGCATTCAAATTTTACTTGAGTCAATGATATCTTTTTTTCAGTGTACTCACTCGTCGTTGGCGATAGCACTTCAGGAATTCCAGTTCTCATTCTTATCCAATTGCACTTACCTGCAACAAAAAAGAAAAAAACAAAATTTAGCGTCAGCAAGCATAATAAAATGTGATATTCGCGCGCGATAATAACAACAGCGCATAGCCGAACAGACACTCGTCGAGGCATCGATATTTAATCGTGTCTGCGGTCGGCCGGGGATGAAAAGTTCGGAGCCATAGGGGAGGAATGAGAGTCGACGCGTCGCGCTAATTGTAAACGCACAAAAGCTCAAATCGCTCGGTTCCCCGGTCCGCGGATTTTCATGCGGCCATTATAGTGCCCAGTAGTATTTTACGCGTACGCTGTATAAACATAGCAGTGTATACGGCCCGTGTATTGCGGAAGGGTGATGAGAACGGCAGCGCCGGTGAATCCGGATAACGCGCGGCAAAAGCTCGACGCCTCCCACCCCCCTAGCCGAGCCGCCCCCCTCGGGTGCATACATCATCGACCGACTAATTTCCACGATAAATATTTTACGGTCGGCCATTACCGTTCCATAGACACGTACCTATATCATCGATACAGGTACACGCATCGATTTAACCCGTGCCCTATCGCGAGACGAGAGAGGTTTTTTGACGCCAGTAAAACGCTATTTCGCCGTCCATTGGCCGCGGCCGACAACGAATGGCTCAAACTATCCGCATTAAACGTTCACGGAAATCTGTTGACTCTCGTCGGGCTTAACAGTCCAATTGACGCGGTATCTCCCGCACGGAACGCGAAGCGTCGGAGTTAATCGAGGACACGCGTGGAACGGGGGGCCGTTCGATGTCGGTGGATTAACCCATGAATAATTCGCTTCGGCGCTTTGGGCGTGATCTTCCTCGAAGGGAATATTCGATATTTGCCGCGAAGTTTCGCGGCATCCGCCATCAGTCTTCGGTAATTGATTCTCAGTTTCTCGTGTGACGATTCCCGATTGTCGGAGCCTCCTCGAAACTCCGATGGAGATGCTCTTCGCTTCGGTAGCGTGTCAGCGGTCGTGAACCGGGCCCAAATGCCAATAGCTATTGTCGTCTGTTGTACGAAATATCCACACCCAGAAAAATAGTTTATTTGACGGCCACCGTTTATCTAGTTTAAGTAAAATATTTATTCGATTTAAATATATATTTATTTCATTTAAATAACTGTTTACTTAATTTAAATAAATATTTATTTAAATCAAATAAATATTTTACTCAAACCAAATAAACGGTGGCCGTCAAATAAATTATTTTTCTGGGTGCAAATGACATTCGGCAACATCGATTTTCTCCGATACAATTAATACAAATCTGCGATTTGTTTGAGAATATTCGATATTTGCCGCGAAGTTTCGCGCCATCCGCCGTCAGTCTTCGGTAATTGATTCTCAGTTTCTCGTGTGACGATTCCCGATCGTCGGAGCCTCCTCGAAACTCCGATGGAGATGCTCTTCGCTTCGGTAGCGTGTCAGCGGTCGTGAACCGGGCGCCAGTGACGAGGAGCGTGTTGGTGGCGGTGAAAGAGGCCAGTCAGCCGAAACAGACGAAATGAGATTAGCCAGGCGAATTGCGCGAGAGCGGGAGGGTTCATTGACTATTCAGCGAAGGCACTTTGGTGGCTGTGTCGCTGGCTGGCAGGTGCATCGGGGGGGGGGGGTTCTCCGGTTAGTTCGGTCGTCCTGTTCGCCTCTCGGTAAATGGAAACTTCGCAAAGGCGTGGCGCGCGGCAAGATATAGCCGCGTGTATACAACTCGGTGGTTGTATGGTCGTAGGTTTCGGTGGGACGGGCGGCAACGGCGAAAGCAACAAGAGCGCAGAGCGAACGGGTTCTCCGGTCGGGAACTGTGCAAAGCGCGAGCGAGAGAGCCGGCCGATATCGTCGACGTCCCACGGGACGCATAACAGTGTCGTTGTGTCGCTACGCACCATATTGCCCTCCTCCCTAATTACGTGCCAACGCTCTCAATGACCGAATAACGTCTGTTTAAATTAGACTAATGACACGAGAAGCGGGCGAGGTGGCAACTGCGCTACCTGCAGGGGAGGAAGCGAACCCATGCGGGAAAACGTCACTTCCGGTTTTTCGGTCCGCCAATCAGATTTTCCAGCTGGAAGTATTTCCGGTATGACGTCACGTTTGGTCGAAAAATTGAATTGTCAAACCGAAAGTGACGTTTTCTCAGATGAAGTCACTTCCGGCCAAGAACCAAGATTTTTTTAACCGGAAGTGACTTTCTCGTGTGACGTCACTTCCGCTCAAGAACCAAGATTTTCAAACGGAAGAGATGCTTCCTCATGTGACGTTACTTCCGGCAAAGAACCAAGATTTTAAACCGGAAGTGACGTGTTCTCATGTGACGTCACTTCCGCTCAAGAACCAAACTTTTAAACCAGAAGTGACGCTTTCTCATGTGACGTCACTTCCGCTCAAGAACCAAAATTTTAAACCAGAAGTGACGCTTTCTCATGTGACGTCACTTCCGCTCAAGAACCAAGATTTTTTAAAGCGGAATTAACGCTTTCCCACTATGTTTCAAGATTGTCAGGATAGCTTTGAGCAGCAGGTCGACAACGATGAAACTGCGAATACCCCCTCAACAGGAACAGAACATTCCGCTTCGCGTAAAAACGTGCGCGCTGCGCCACTCTCTTCCCCAGATATATCTGCGGATGAAGAATGTACTGAACAGGATGATGACGCTCGTCGGTCGAGGGCGAACAATCCTAGGAATGCATTCAGTGCCCTCTGGGACTCGGGAGATAAAACGAGGAGGGAAAAACCAAAGAGAAACCAACGCCATTGCAATAAAGGATTGCGATGGGCAATTTGAACGAATGAACCTCTCGGTCTCACACGATACGTTTCTTCGGCCGCGGCGAGTCTCCTCTCGCAGGTGCGAGAAGAGCACTCCGGGATGAAAAACGGTATTGGCAAAAAATAATTGTACGGGGTGTCCGTCGGCGAGGATCGAAAGGGGGCGAGAGGCGTGCGAGGGACAATCGCGTAAAACGGTAATTGAGTTCTTATCGAGTGTCGTGGAATCGAGTGGCGAACTTCTTCTTGCTCCTCCTCGTCCTCTTCGTCCCGGTAGCGCCTTCGTTTCCCGCGCCCTCTTTCTCCCCGCTCTCGCGCGACGCTTCTTAGAACAATATTATTAACGCACCGCGTCTCCCGCGAATGCGCACCGCGCAGTGCGGGAGTAGATACCTTCATAAAAGTACTGGCCCAACAGCCGGTACACCTTCAACTCCACCTTCGTTCTCACTGACCTCCGCATGCGCGCGGAGCACCGGGAGCTCTCTCGCGCCCGAGCAATTATCTCGCTCGTAAAAAGACCAGACTACACCATCGGCCGTTGTCCGATGGCCTGTGTGCGCCGTCGCACACGCCGATCCATCGCCGCGGCCAAAGCGACTCGTGCACGGGCGAGCTAAATACTTCCTAGCGGAGGAAAATCGCAGGAAACTAGCTTTACTTTTTTTTTTTTTTCCCTCTTTATATACCGCGCGATTTTGCTCGTGATTCGACGGAGGATTGACGTTTCGACCGATGGTGTGTGTGTGTGTGTGTGTGTGGTTTTTTTTTTCTTCTACTTTTTTTCTTCTTTTTATTCGAGTACGCTCCAGTCTCTCTCGACTTTCACGGCTTCCCGTGGATGAAATATTGTTAACCCGCCGTCCTTCATATCCGCGGTGTATCCCAGCCGCGGCTGCGATCATCCGGTTACGACCGCGTTCGCCGCGAGAGTTAACGCCGAAGAATAAGCAATTCGGGAAGTTGGGGCGAAAGTGGAGGTAATCGGAAAGCTAGTGATTGGGCTTTTCGAAAATACCCGGAATTGGCGGGAATAATCGGTTGCAACAAGTGTTTGTCACTAATCATATCAGGACTGTGTCTCTACGGCAAAAAAGATTTGTACATTTAACAAACCTTTTTTGTCCACCAACGTTCACAATTATTTTCTTATTATTTTCACGAAAAATATTTCTAAAATTGACAGACATTTTTGTAAAATGGACAAGAATTTTTTTTGGAGAATTAACATTGAAATAATTGTGAACGTTTGTGGACAAGAAACGTTGCACCCAGAAAAAAAATTTATTTGACGGCCACCGTTTATTAAGATTAAGTAAAATATTTATTTGAATTAAATAAATATTTATTTAAATTAAGTAAATAGTTACTTAAATGAGATAATCATTTATTTAAATCAAATAAATATTTTACTTACTCGTAATAAACGGTGGCCGTCAAATAAATTTCTTTTCTGTATGTAGTACATATTTATCATGTGAAATGTTTCGTTTTTTCCTGATGACGAATCTTCTTGTTTCACTGCCGGCCTATTCAATCCGGAAACTCCAGCCGGAAGTGAAAGAAGCAAAAGCTTATTTTTGTCCGTTACCAGTCCCAAATCCATTGTCGAGCTTGCGCTGATGCCGCTGCCGGTATTAAATATGGGAAGCCCCGGTCTCTCGCACCTGAGGTTGGCTTCCCCAGCCGGCCACCGCGCGACCGGCGGGTCTGCCATTGCCTCCCGGTCTCGTCGTCGGTTGCCGGGGCAGGGATTACCGACGCTAAGAGGGCAGAGCGGGGCTTCGCGCCTCATCGTCTGGAAAATGGCTTACTGCTTACATTTACCTACCCCCTCGAGAGCGGCTCACGCGCTCGTCGTCCTCGCTCGGTGCCGACGACGAGCTCATCGTGTACACCGTTCAACCACCCCTTTCCCACATCCCCTTTCCTCGCTCCGTCTCGCCCGCTTCCAATCTCTCGCTCCTCCTCGCGACGATCTCCACCCACACCGATGGAAAGGGGTATAAACAGGCACTTGATTCTCGTTCCTCCGTCGCGCGGAACAGCGCCGAGCGGGGAGGAGCGCCGACTGGAAACCCGAGAGAATCTCGGATACTCTACACCAGCCCGGCAATGGGTTTCGATTACGTGCCGATAGCAAAGTGATTCCTTGCTCGGGCTTAGAGTTCCCCCCCACCCCGCCCCGTCTTATCTCTCGTGTCGCGCGTGTATGGAGTGAACAGACAATGTATGGAAAGGGGCTCGTTGGAAATAAAAGCAACCCATGTGCGTAGGGGAGACCGGGGCAAAACGGGACACTGAGGGCAAAACTCAATTTCCCAATAATTTTTGGATGCCCCATTTTGCCCCAACGATACATCCGGATTTTCTAACCCGTCTTGTCCCACGTACCACCATCGCCACCATCTAAAAGCTATTGTACGGTGTCGGAGTTATAAAAACGGCCCAGAACTGGGATAGGCCTGATTGTCAAGTCTCGTTTGCCAATTCTCGGACGGTATTGGCAAACAACATTATCAGTAATGGGCCTGCGCCGCTTGCCAGTACGGGGCCAAGTCCAGATCTGTTAATACGGCTCAGAACTGGGACAGTTACAGTTCCCGTACAGATGAAAAACTTCACCAAAAACGGGCCAACCTTCCCAATAGGTTCAATATCGGCCCAGTACAGATTCTGCATTGGATTTGTGCTGGGCCTTGATTGGCTGCCAGTACTGGTAGCTCCGGCACCAGTACTAGGCCAGAACTGTGCCATTCTGATATTCGTACATGAGAATAAAAAAGAAAGAAGCCGACGGAACTTTTCCGAAACGACCCCTCAAAACTCATTCGATCGACTCCGGACAGGATAAAATTATTCGACACATGTCGCGCGTAATTCGATTATAACTTGCGCCGCGAGCCGTGCGTCGGGGAAGAGCGTTACAGGCGAGGGCAAACTATTTATTCGCACGAACGACGACAGGCACCGAGCGTGTATATTTTACAACCGGCGGTCTTGTTGCGCTCCTCTCGGTTTCCTTATTCTTACGGCTCCGGCGTTGTCCACGTGAGCGTGTAATAACCAGGGGAACGAAGTCAGGGTACGTTTACCACGTTTGCCGGGGCGCTTCGTGTATCCAGCAGAAGCGACCCGGCGTTCGAGCTTTTGCGTAATATCCGAGAGACGCGAAACCGAGCCGAGAGAGGCGAAGATTTATGCGTCCTTGGGAAGGAAGAGGGACGGAAGTGCGGAGTATTGGTCTTCCTATTCCCGTTGGAAGCGGCTCTCGAGACCCTCCTTAACTACACTCGAGTTGGCTCCGCATACCCGTTGACGACGTCGGCACGCTCTCGGGGAGAGTCTGCTCGCCGCGGAGACCTCCCGGCTAAGGCCGACGACGGAGATCGCGTCCCCTCCGGAGCCTCCCGTTCCTTCGACGCGACAGGGAGTAGGGGAGAGTGGGGCAAAACGGGACAGAGGGCGAAACTCAATTTTCCAATAATTTTTGGGTTCCCCATTTTGTCCCAACAATACACCCAGAAAAAAAAATTATTTGACGCCCACCGTTTATTTAGTTTAAGTAAAATATTTATTTGATTTAAGTAACTATTTACTTAATTTAAATAAATATTTTTACTTAAACCAAATAAACTGTGGCCGTCAAATAAATTATTTTTCTGGGTGTACATCCGGATTTTCAACCCTGTTTTGTTCCACGGACTACCATCGTAACCATCCAAAAGTGATTGGAAAATCGCGTTTTGTCTAGTTATCCCGTTTTGCCCCGCTGTGCCATTTTGCCCGGCTCTCCCTTATGCGGATCCTCCGGGTTGAGAGGAGTGGTTCGTTCCGGGGATACCGCTGTGCTCGGTCGTCAACTTGGCCGTCGTCGCGCGTAACTATTACTGCGTGCTTCATAAAGCTCGGCCACTTCGTCGCTCGAGCGAGCGATTAACTCGATCCTCGCCCGTTGATGCTCGGTTGAACTATACACGAGGAAATTATACGAAGGAAAGCTGCGGGGCATCGAGAGACGGAGGGCTGTCGCCTCTTGCGTGAAATGCAATCGAGCGATCGTTTGGGAATGAAATCGCTGAAGGACTCTTCTTTGGCTTTAAGTCCGGGCCTGATCCGGGCCAGGTCCGGGCCTGGACCGGGCCTGATTGAATGCTCTGAACTTTCTACCAGGGATGTTGTAACTCTAAAACGGATGTCAAATAAAAAAGAGCGATAAATCGCAACGGCAAAACGTGTCCGGGCTCTTTCGACTCAAACTCAGTGACGACGTGGTCCATTAATATTTGAGCAATTAGCGAGCGAACTCGGGAGAGAGGAGGAGGGAGAGGGATGGCGCGTCCGTGTGTCACGCGAACGAAACGAACGAGCGGCACGACAAATTATAAAACGAACTACACGAATATTAACTAATTAGAACGCGTTTTACTTCCGAAACGGCGTTTATGCGTTTCGTATGAGCCGGACGAGAAGCGCTCGCCGAAACGTTCCTGCATATATTATAATGCAAATGGTTTTTTTTTTTTTTTGCACGTATGTGGTTGAAGAGACCGTTAGGACACATGTAGGAGAGAGAGGCATGCACCCGAGAGCTGCAAGAAACGGACGAAAAGTTTGTGTGTGCCACGCTGGCGATGATTGGCCGGCGTCACGCGATGAGTCTCGGCGAGAGACCCGTGCTCAGGATCTGATGTCGGACCTGGATTTTTTTTATCACATAAAACACTAGTGCACGCGCTGTTCCCGCATCCTCCCACATTCCCGACGAGTTATTGACTCCAGACACAAATTATATTCACGTTTTGTTTTTTAATCTTGCAAAACTTGACACATGTTTCACTTCCCAATGTGCCGATAAATGTCTGCGGTGTTAAAAATTTAATGCAAAATTGATACACCAAATAATGAGATTTTTTATTTACAAACAGGTATAATAAATTTGACGGGAAAGAAACTGAGATATAATTAATTGATCGGTGCGCGCTGGACACGTCCAGCTCGATTCGATACAGCGAGCGTCGATTTTACCTCGTACTTAAATCCAATCTATCGATTTACGATTGAAAACTTTAAATACTTTGTGTTCATTTTTCAGCAGATATTTTTTACAGTGCACATCGATTCGGTGACGTATTATTATGAAATTAACGTAAATTAACATAAAATATAAAATCGTTCAGAATTTTACCCGGACCGAACCGCCGAATAGTTCAGACGCCTCGACGGTCAAAAGGTTCAAAGATCGAGCTCCCGAAAAAAAAAAAAAATTAGAGTCCACACGCGCAATTCGCAGGTGAAAAGAAAACAAAGCTCTGCCACTCAGCACATTGTATGAAGAGGCGTACACAAAGGGGTTTTAAAAAAACAATTTGCCCGCGCGAAGTCGGCCCTCGCGGCCCCGCAAAGTCCCACC
>JAPYZC010003945.1:0-11109 GCA_030522665.1 Ichneumoninae sp. A BG-2022a
GTATGTGTGTGTGTATGTGACAGAGTTGCATCGTTTAAAATGACTATAACTCGGAAATGGCTTGAGACAGCGAGTTGAAATTTGGTACACTAGTAGAGCAATCACGTCGCTTCGTTCAGTGCTATTTTTGTGAACATTGAGACCCAACTGCAGATTTTATGCGATTTTCAATTTTTTGGAAATTCTCTGTGGTAGCTCTAACTTGGGTAAATTTGGAGCAATCGTCCTAAAACTGCACAGAAATATACTATTTTGATCAAAGACCTTCGGTATTGAATTTGGTCAAAATTCATCGAAGTGGTAAGATTATGTGGGATTTTGAGTTTTTTGAAAAATGACTAAAAATGGTCTAATTTGAGTAAACTCGGAGGTATCGATCTTAAATTTGAAACGGGAATGGACTAATACTGTATAATGTTTTTTTTTCAGTGTATCCATAGTTCCAAGGACGATACGTGTTGCAAAGCTGCACAACGCTGCCCTTTTGTCTGTTTTTCGTAAGCCGATACACGACTCGCGTGCAAAGTTCGCTCACTTGAGATTCAACGACAGGTATTTTTTCGCCTCTTTATTTAGTTACCCGGACAAGCAGATTGTCAAAAAGTCGAAGTACACGGACATTCGGAATTGCGGGGCAAAACGGACCATTTTTTAAAATTAATTTTTCGCGGGGCATTAATTAAAAAATTTAATTTAATCTCCCAATTTTAATACGACTATCCATAGTTCATGGACTATGCGTGATGAAAAGCTGCAGAACGCTTGCCTGTTGTCTGTTTTGTGTAAGCCGTTGTACGACTCGCATTCAAAGCTCGCCCGATCGAATTTCAACGACAGAGTCCTGAATGCTTTTTCTATTTTTCGGTATTTTTTCGCCCCTTTATTTAGTTCCCCGGATAGCAAACACAGAGCATTGCGGGGCAAAATGGACCATTTTTTAATTAATTTCTCGCGGGGCACCAAATAAAAAATGTACTTTTATCTCCCAATTTTAATACGACTATCGTCGGTTCATGCACGACACATGATGAAAAGCTGCAGAACGCTTGCCTGTTGTTTGTTTTCCGTAAGCCGTTGGACGACTCGCAATCAAAGCTCGCCCGCTCGAGTTTCGACGCCAGAGTCCTCAATGCTTTTTCTATGTTTCGGTATTTTTCGATATTTTTTCGCCCCTTTATTTAGTTACCGGCCGGGCAGCTTGCCAAAAAGTCGTAGTACAAGGATACGGAGAATCGCGGGGCAAAATGGACCATTTTTTAAAAGTAACTTCTCCCGGGGCATGAAATAAAAAATGTAATCACGTTTCACAATTTTGATACGACTATCCACAGTTCATGGACGATACGTGATGCAAAGCTCCACGACGTTTGCTTGTTGTCTGTTTTCCGTAAGCCGTTGCACGACTTGCATGCAAAGCTCGCCCGCTCGAGTTTCAACGATAAAATGCTTTTTCTATTTTTCGGTATTCCCCCCCCCCTTTATTTGGGTACTCGGACGGGCAGCGTGCCAAAAAGTTGAAATACAAGGGTACAGAGAATCGCGGGGCAAAATGGACCATTTTGAAAATTAATTTCTCGCGGAGCATGAAATTCTATTTCTATTTTGTTTCTATTTTCTTTCGATTAGTTATCCGGAAAAGCAGATTGTCAAAACGTCAGAGTACAAGGGAACGGAGAAACGCGAGGCAAAATGGACAATTTTTTAAATTACTTTCTCGTGGGGCATGAAATAAATTTATTAAATTTATCTCACAATTTTAATACGTCTATCCACAGTCCATGGACGATACGTGATGCAAAGCTCCACAACGCTTGCCTGTTGTCCGTTTTCCGCAAGCCGTTACACGACTCGCATGCGAAGCTCGCCCACTCGAGTTTCAACGACAAAGTCGTCAATGCTCTATTTTTCGATTTTTCTTCTCTCCTTCACTTAGTTTTCCGGAGGAGTAGCTTGTCGTTATTAATTTTTGTTTTCGCGGGGTAAAATGGACCATTTTTAATGAATTTCACTCTGGACGAAATGGGCCATTTTTTATTAATTTCTCGCGAAGCGAAAGTACCATTTTTTATGAATTTCGCCGGGCGTGAAACAAAGGCTTTAAACTCATCACACTAAAGTCAATAGAGGACACTGGTCCGTTTTACCCCGCTCTACTTCAGTCAGCGATTTTTTTTGTCGAGTGGCATATCCGATGATCGGATTTCCTACAAAACGATCTCCCCTCACTATTATCCGGGCACCTCCGACCGGTGGATTCCACTCATCTCTCCTCTATCGGGTAAACGCTCGTCAAACGTTGCTTTCCGCACATACATTTTTTTTCCCTTTGAGACTTTTTAAACATTTTTTTACATAAAATTTTTTTTTTATTTTAAAATTTTTTTAAATTTTATTTCCTGTATCTCCCCTCACTATTATCCGGCCACCTCCGACCAGTGGATTCCACTCATCTCTCCTCTATCGGATAAACGCTCGTCAAGCGCTTCCCGCACATATATATTTTTTTCCCTTTGAGACTTTTTAAACATTTTTTTTATTAAAAAAAAAAAATTTAATTTTTTTTTAAATCTTAAATTTTATATCCTGCCGGATAAACGCTCGTCAAGCGCTTCCCGCACATATATATATTTTTTCCCTTTGAGACTTTAAAAAAAAAAATGTTATAAAAAAAAAAATGTTTAATTTTAAAATTTTTAAAAATTTTATATCCTGTACATTAGAGCGCTGACATTGGTTGGGAATTTTTTCCATTGACGAAAGCCCATACACGAAATTCCTCTACATCCGTTTTATCTTCCAAAGTAACCGGAAAGCTCCATCATACGGGACATGACTTCGCAGTCGTCTGGGTGTCGAGGGATGAGAGTCTGAACATTTTGAACCGCGGCAATGTCTACCCCAGGCGACACGTATATTCGCCCCGGGATAATCCGCGGATCAAGGACGAGCCTACGTCCCCGCATGAATCAAAATGATTGATACCAGTCTCTCGCGAATCCTCGTACAACCCTCTTTCTCACCCCATTGAGCCCACTCGAGGATTACAGTTTTTCAACCCCTATCTTCTCCCTCTCGCGAGGGGGGAGGTTTCAACTTCCCATGACTTTTGCTTCCTCATGGAGGAAGCTTTGTTATGGTTAAAAAAAAAATTCGGGATTTTAATGAAAACTTGTTCAGAATTTTCCAAAACATCGAAAAATTTGTTCTGGGGACCGATATCGGGATACTTGAGATCCCTTTCTGCACGAGTGCTCCGCTACGAGTGACGAACGCGCAGTACTACGCAAAAAAATAAGTTAAAAATTATATTACTGTAGAAGACAGATGAGCAAACTGTACAAAACCACGAAATTGTTAACGAAATCGAAGTTTATTTATATACTTATATACTGTTATCTGAATTTATTATGTAAAAGGGCATGTCCCGTAAATAAATAAATAAATAAATAAATAAAACAAATAAAATGCCCGGATGAATGCATGTGTATGTGTTAGGGTGGGCCGTAAATTGACATTGTTTTAATTTTTTGGGGGCAAACCCGTATTATCGCGAGGTAGAAAATAAAAATGCGATGTGCAAATGGTCCCCGAAATAGTGCATTTGTAGAGGTCGCACTTGGGTCCTCGAAATCGTGCATTTGTAGAGGTCGCTTTCGTTATTATTATTATTTTTCTTATTTTTCTTATTTTCATTTTTCTTATTTTTCTTACTTTCATTTTTCTTATTTTTCTTATTTTCATTTTTCTTATTTTTATTTAAAATCCCAACCCCCACATCGGGTTTAGACAACGCGAGGGATTGTTCGGTAAAGCTCGGAGAACTTGCTGATTCTTCCCGGACCGAGCGCGACCGTGAAATCCAATATTTTTTAAATAAAAAATATTAACAACCATCTTAAGGATTTAATTTTTTTTTAATTAAAATTAAAAACTTCGAAACATCTAAAGGCTTTTTCGCGCCGAGCACAGATTCGACAAAGTAAAGTGTGACATTGGTAAGGTAAAAGTACCAGTGGCCGCACACCCAACGGCGAAGTCCCAGTTCCCGTACAAGCATGAAAAATCGTATTTGCGTGTCTCTTGCAGCCACTGGGACGTGTTCGGTGACTGGGACGTTTACCTTAAATTTTTGCGCGCTGAACCTGAACAGGCCAGCCGTTTTTCCATCCCTTCGACCGGGCATCCAAATGTTATCTCAAGATATTACGCCGATACGCTATCCCTCGTCGAAACTAGATTACGTTCAGATGACGCGACCAAAAAAAAAAGTGTCTTCGTAAGGGATAAGAGAGGGAGAACTCGAGTCACAAGAAGACCGAGCGGTGTTCCTTGCCAGAATCCTCAAAGTCCCCCGGAGCACTCAACCCGTTTCCAAGTTCTCCCGAGAGATTATTCCCTCCGCCCGGTACTCTTAGCTCGTGTGTACACGCGAGGAGCTATACCGGAAGTGCGCCAGTCGGAGAGACGTTAGTGTCCATTTTTTTTGGTTTACGAAGGGGAACTCCGTGGGAACCGTGACGGATAAGCGTTTTCCGATATTACACTTACACGTAACTTCTCTTTCACTCGTGACGGGAGCGAGAGCATGGGGTGGAAGAAAATTTTCCCCCGCTATGGTTCCGAACACTATAGTCGAGCGCGGCAGGCCCAAGGAGTTTGCTCGATTGTGATTTAATGTCCCTTCGTCTTTTCTCTCTTTTGTTTTTTTTGGGGAAAGCAGCGTACCGGATACTTGCGGGGAGACCTCGATTTGCTATTTAAATTTCAAATTTTAATTAAATTTTCTGATTTAATTTGTCGAGGGTGTAATAATCCTGTAGGCACGATACTGACACAATGAGAAAGAATAAAAAATATACCATACACTAAGAGAAGGATCTCGGAAAAACTGTCAAGTCATATGGTAAATATCGACCAGGCAACACCACCACCAGCGATACGTGCAATCTTCACAGGGGCTACAGCCATTTTTACCCAATCCATATGGTAATCTTTTTCAGATGGTGGGTTGACTAAATTGTGCGTGTGTAACTAAAAATTGCATGGATTAACATTGAGAATTCCATGGATAAAAACTGAGAATTTCGTCGATCAAATGTTTTAGGTAAAACCTATAAACCTAAAACAAATGGTCTGCTATCACGACGCCATCGATCATATGCGAACCTTGATCATATCCGAACCTCGATAATATCCGAACCTCGATCATATATCCGAACCTCGATCATATATCCAAACCTCGATCATATATTCGAACCTCGATCATATCCTAATCTCGATCATATCCGAATCTCGATCATATCCGAACCTCGATCATATCCTAACCTCGATCATATCCTAATCCCGATTATATCCGAACCTCGATCATATCCTAATCCCGATTATATCCGAACCTCGATGATATTTCCGAACCTCGATCATATTTCCGAACCTCGATCATATTTCCGAACCTCGATCATATATTCGAACCTCGATCATATATACGAACCTCGATCATATATACGAACCTCGATCATATATCCGAACCTCGATCATATATCCGAACCTCGATGATATATCCGAACCTCGATCATATATCCGAACCTCGATCATATATCCGAATCTCGATCATATATCCGAACCTCGATCATATATCCGAATCTCGATCATATATCCGAACCTCGATCATATATCCAAACCTCGATCATATATCCAAACCTCGACCATATCCGAACCTCGATCATATCCGTTTATCTTAATGGTCGATTATCCGAACGTTGGCGCGAAACATTATACATTGTTGCTCGCCGCGGCAAGAACCGTGCCCTTGATCAAGCATGTTTTAAAAACGGTTTTCCTCTCCCAGCGTTAATCTGCTCGCGGACTGGCTTTCCCGCAGTTTCACGGACCCCAGTAGAGTTGAAAAACGCACATAAGGGACTCGTTCCTGTACGAAATCGTTTTAAGAGCATGTCAAATACCGCGGTCGGTAATAAAAACTGTAATCAACTTTTCTAAACCGGGCGGGTGTTCAGAGTCAAAAGAAAAGTCTCACCCGAAGCTGGCGTGATATCCGCTTTCGATGAGAGTTTTCTTTTGATCGTCACTGCCGGGATCCGAGAAAAAACGTGATTACAGTTTCCGATACCGACCCAGCTTGGGTTAGATGGAGAGGAGCGCGTTTCACATAACATTAATCGCCTTAAATACGTAGTTCACACTGAAGCGGCTTCGACAATCTCGATGCTCAAAAGCACAGCTATGTGCTTTTCAGCATTTCTTCATTGAGTTCATTTCATAGAATCCTTAACAGAAGATTTCGAGCTTGGAAATTTGTTAAAAATATTATATGTATTATAAAATATTATTATATATATATATATATATATATATATATATATATATATATACTAGCGGGTTATTGTGGCTCGCGCGCTCGCACCTATTTCTGGATGTAAACCCTTATTATTCTAACCCCCCCTCGATTCTTGGCATGACGGCGGCGGCGAAATCTTTTAATATTATATATTATATTATATATATAATATTGTATATTATATTATATATATATAATATATATAATATATATTATATTATATATATAATATTGTATTATATGTATTGAATACGGAGAAAAAAAATTGTTGTAGCAACAAGATTTTTGTTGCAAATAACAGCTTTGATCGTATGTCATCGAGACTTTTGGTTAATGCAGCTAATTTTTTTTCTCGGTGTAATGAAGAGATATCCATGTATAACATACAGCTCTTTGAAGTTTCCAACCGTACGCAGCGTTATCGGACTTTCAGCTCGAGAAACATTCCTTTTCGTGTCTCCGATTGTAAACCCTCTCTCGTCCGGTTATTGAGAAAATTTTTGTCCGCGTACAATTTTACAAGTTGTACGATAGCTCGCTTCCGGTGAGCGTGATCAGAGCTCCCAGGGCAACGAAAAGAGGCTGCAGTTACTCTGTTTTTTTTTTTGTTTTTTTTTTTGTGTGAATAAGCTTTGAACTAGAAAACTGAACGGTAGCTGTCGGGCATTGTGCTTCCTTCTGTATTTCTGGCACGTACCACACTCCGCAACCCTTCCGCGCCTCCGGGGCGACTATGCGATATCGTGACCAGTGATCCCTACTCGGGCTACTCGTTTCACCGGCGAAGAAGGCAAATAAATTCAACGAGTTTCGCGAGCTTCCACGGGGCCGTCAACTCGTGTGCAACGAGAAAAAAAAAAAAGTCTATCTTTGTACGAAGCGCACACCCGCGCATGTGCACCGCTTTCGAAAGCCAGCTTCTGAAATTTTGCACATTCCCGTCGTCGCACGAGCTTCGCGTTTGCCGTACGATTATTTCGAACAGATATATATCGCATCGAGCTCAACGCAAATCCTGAGGAATCCCGGGCCGTGAATCATCGGGCTGTCCCACGACGGAGCCGATGGGACAAACATTTATTTCAATGTTTCTCGCTCCGTTCGTTGTGTCTTTCCTGCGAGCTGTTCGCGGCGCGCGGAAATAAAAATAGTGGTGAATATTAGGGTGTTTCAAAAAAAGGCATTTTTTAAATTTATTTTCCTCCCACCTTTTTGAAGTGCAGATTTAGGTCTCAAATTAAACCGAATTAAATCATTTCGTAAAATCGGAATGCGAAATGTCGTAAAAATAATTTTGTTAGGTAAGTGACAAACTCGTTTGTCACTTATTTGAATATGCGAACCTGTCCTTTTATTAGCCGTGTCATTGACAATTTTAGTTTGTACTTTTGTTTGTAAAAGTAGAAAATTAACAAACACAAAATTGGGGACGTTTGTGGACGATAAGTTGTTGTAAAAGTACAAACTTTTTTTTACTGTGTACCTTGCAAAAAATGCTAACAGGTGCCGCATTCGACGTTTTATCCAAACATGCGGCACCTCTCAAACATTATTTACACCCAGCCTTTCGCTGGATTTTTTTATCGATCAAAATAAATATAATATATATATATATATATACGGGGTGGCAGCTTAACTTTTTGTCATCTTTTGTATTAAACACAAAAGATTTCGAGTTTTTAATTCGTATATAGAAAACTCTAAGAATCTCCAGTAGGGTGAATTTTTTGGAAAAAATCCTTTCCACCCTGTAAAAGTACAGATTTTAATCTGAAATTGAAAATCTTCAGAAATATCGCTTTCGTCGTTTATACCCAAAAAGAAAGAAGTTGTCGAATTTTTTCAGTACAAACGTTGAATGCGGCACCTCTTAACGTTTTTTGCTTGGGCCGGTTTTTCGCGAGATTCAATTTGAGATTGAAATCTATACTCTTGGAGGGTGGAAATAATTTTTTCAACAAATTCACGCCTCTGGACATTTTTATAGTTTCCTATACAAATATTTTTAAAATTATTGAAAAATATGTATTTTGGGTTTACTACAAAAAATGACAAAAAGTTAATCTTCCACCCCGTAGTGTATATAAGTATACATTTCGATCTAAAAAAACATCTCGCGAAAGGCGATCGTTGACAATTACGTTTAAAAGGTGCCGCTTTTTTGGGTACAGACGGCGAATGCGGCACCTCTTAGAATTTTGCGCTAGGGACCGCCATTCGTGAGGTTCAATCTGACATCGAAATCTAAACTTTAAAAGTTTGGGAGAAATATAAAAAAAATATACTGGTCCATATTGACCTCGTCCTGGCGAGGGTGAAGTTCGATAAAAAAAAAAAAAATTAATTAATTATAAAATTTCCCACTCGATGAACTTTCGTCCTCTCAGTTCGCCATCCATTAGTCACCAATTTCCAACGACCCAAAAAAAGTTAATATTACGATACATTAAAAATAAATAATTAGAAAAAAAAATTACCGAACCAGCAGTTCGTACGAACTTTTCTTCCTGCTCTGTAACTACGTGACGTAGTTACAGTAATACAGTTACAGGGCTATAGTTTATCGTGAAAGAGTTTTCTTGTGCCGAGCAAGCCGCAAGAACTGAGCAGGGGACGTCGAGGACAAGATGGAAAAGGAGTATGAGGATCTCTCGTCCAGCTTGCGGCTAGCCGAGATCGATAAGGGCGCGTCCGGCGGAAGGAAACTTTTTCGTCGGTGGGGCGGCGGGGGGGGGGGGGTAGGGTGTGAGGGTCCAGAACTCGCGAACGAGTCCACACACCAGCTTGACAGTATCAGGGTCGACGGGAGTTCAACGTTCGATTCTCTGTATAGTTCAGTTTTGCGGTGGTGCACATATAGAGAATCCCTCGACGCCGCGACGACTGCAGAGTGCCAGAGGGAAACCCTGGCGAACTCGGCAGTCGGAGGGCTCTGAGGACTCCTCAGGCCTCCGACAACTTCCATATGCCCTACATAACCCAAAGAGCGGAACGCCTCGAGCTCAAAAAAAACTCGCCAGTAATATTTTAAGCTACAAACAACGGGGAGCATTTTTGTCGATGCGAAAACAGCTTTATCGAGGCCTCTCATTGCAGTGTCTTCTAACAGCGACAGCCTTCCCGGCCAAGGTAGCCGTCAAGGTATCGCCCGAAGCCCCCCTAAAATTCTAAGTACACCTCCCAGGGGCGAATTTTAATACGTTAGGATGAACCTAAGAACGCTCTTCAGATCGAACTTAAAATCGAAGTTTGGCCCAAGCTTTATTGCGTGCTTGAGATTTATTTTAAGTTCAAAGTTGATGTGCTTAAATTTGATCTTTAGATCCAACTTGAGTGTAAACTTAAGATCGAACTCGAACTATGATCGAATTTGGGTTCAGAATTAAGTTCGAACTTGAGATGAATTTTAAGCATGTAATGAAGTTTGGCCAAACTTCGATCTTGAGTTCGATCTTGAGTTCGATCTTAATTTCGATCTTAAGACCGATCTTAATTTCGATCTTAATTTCGATCTTAATTTCGATCTTAATTTCGATCTTAATTTCGATCTTAATTTCGATCTTAATTTCGATCGTAAGTTCGATCTTAAATTCCATCTTAAATTCTGCGTTAAGTTCGATTTTAAGTTCGTTCTCAAAAACGATCTTAAGTTCAAACTAACGTCTTAAAATTCGACCCGTAGGGCCTCTTGGGATAATCATGACCTTCCGCATGAAACTTTAGCGAAGTCGAGCCCGTGCGCTTGTTACGTTGTACCATTGGCAAAACATAAGAAAATTGAACAATGCTCACATAAGCTCATCCAGGCACTCGCGAACAAGTCCACACGCCAGCTTGATGGTATCAGAGTCGAAAGGGGTTCAACGTTTCATTCCCTGTGTAGTTCAGTTTTGCGGTTCTGCACGTAAAGATTCCCTCGACGCCGCGACGCCTGCAGAGTGCCAGAGGGAAATCCCGGCGAACTCGCTAGTCGGAGGGCTCTGAGGACTCCTCAGGCCTCCGGCGACTTCTATATCTCGCACATACGCCAAAGAGCGGAACGCCCCGAGTACAAAAAAAATCCCCAGTAATATTTTAAGCTGCAAACGGCGGGGAGCAATTTTATCGATGCGAAAACAGCTTTAGCGAGGCTTCCAAATGCAGAACAACCTCGCAATGAATTATGGTCTTCCCGGGCAAGATATCCATCAAGATAACGCCCGAAGCCCCCCTAACATTCTAAGGGTCGAACTTTAAGACGTTATTTTGAACTTAAGGGGAGGCTAAACACGTATGAGTGCGAGAGAGACAGCACAAAAGTTTTTCTTGAAACGATTCTATAAATTTCGCTCAGAAACGGTTCTATAAAATAAAAAACCAACTGCGCGGCACACTGCGTTCATCAAATACGCAGTGCGCTCCGAAAGTCGTTTTTTAGTCTATAAGCCCGTTTCGGAGAAAAATGGATTCAAAATATTTTGAGGTTTGTTGATCTTTAACCCGACCTTAAAAACGGTCTTGAGATCGAACTTACGATCGAATCTCAGCTCGAACGTATGTCTGAACTCCAATTCGATCGTAAGTTCGAACTTAACATCGATCTTAAGGAGGGAGTCTCGCTGCGTGCTGACTTCACATAAGTTCGACAACAATAAGAGGCAATTGCAAGTACCTTTTTGATGGTGTAAAAATCTGAAAAAAATCATGTATAGTAAAGGTACTGAGAAGATTAATTTTGCATAATAATAATTGCAAAATGTTATTAACAAATTCAT
>JAPYZC010003946.1:0-15453 GCA_030522665.1 Ichneumoninae sp. A BG-2022a
TATATATATATATATATAGTCATGCGGGCTCGTGGCTCGAGCCGAGATATCTCCGTCCCAGTTAAGGTGCCCCTTCGCACCTATAAAGCTCGAAATACATACTGGCAGTCTCTGTGTCCCCGCAACAATGTATTTAATTAACGTAACGGGCGTCGGGGGAGTAAGGCCAGTGCTGCGCGGATGTGAGGAAGGGGGTCGCGCGAGATGGGGCGCGCGCGCGTTGGGCATCGTACCGATTGCACCCGCAAACCACTCCCGATCCAAGCAAGCCGCGTTACTTCCGTATAACCCGCAGCATCCAACGCTCCTCCGCCTTCCCTTTTGCTTCGTATTTCGCTCCGAAACCGCGACTTGATTGTAGGAATTGCGAGCCGACAGTAAAAAAATATATATTCATAATTGTGCCGAATATCAATTATTTTTTTCGTGTCTGGGAAACTTCTGTTTTCTGAAATTCATAGCGACGCTTGGGCGGACTTATAAATATACCGATGTTTCTTATAATGGCCGGACATTTGTTTTCCGACGATGGTGGTAAGATGGACCACCGGTCCATCTTGGCCCACTCGGATAATATCTGCAGCGAAGCATCCAAGGTTCATCCGCCTTTGTGTCTTTTGCTTCGTATTTCGCTCCGAAACCGCGACTTGATTGTAGGAATTGCAAGCCGACAGTAAAAAAAAATATTTACACTGTTAGGAAAAAAAAATAGCCATTATAAGGAAACTCATATTGTGCCGAATATCAATTTTTTTTTCTTGTCTGGCAAACTTCTTTCTGAAATTCATAGCAACGCTCCTGCGGAGTTATAAATGTACCGGTGCTTCAAATAATGGCCAGACATTTCTTTTCCGGTGATGGGGTAAGATGGACCACTGGTCCATCTTACCCCAAAAATATCTGCAGCGCAGCATTCAAGGTTCATCCGCCTTTGTGTCTTTTGCTTCGTATTTCGCTCCGAACCGGCGACTTGATTCTAGAAATTGCCAGTCGAGAGTAAATAAACAAATTACAATATCGGCAACAAAAAATAACCATTATAATGAAACTCACTTTTGGCAATTGTGCCAAAAATAATTTTTTTCACAACTCGGAATCTTTCTTTTTCTGTAATTCGTTATAACTTACAAATGTATTGATATTTCAACTAATGGGCAAAAATTTGTGTTTCAGGTGACGGGGCCAAGATGGACCACTGGTCCATCCTGCCCCACTCGGAGGTAATTTCCGTGTCATACATGGGCAAAATAAAGAAGAGGCAATTACTGTTTGCAATCCGATCGAGTACGAAGATAAATGATTGGTCGTGAGTGCAGCTCCGCCAGCATCAGTAAAACCCGCGAAGCGGTAAACTTGCGCGCAACCCCGATCGTCCGAGAGATCTCGCGCTGGCGCACCCACTTCCTGTCTCCCACTTTGCCTCTCTCCCTCGTTGAGCTTCACCTCTTCATCCCCTTCCGGCTGCTCAATGGCCGCCGCCGCCGCCTCCGTGGACCGCTCTTTCTCCCCCCATTGGCTTTTCGCTCGCGAGAGGTTAAATTAAAGATATAAGCGCTCTCCTCGCGCCCGTCTCACCGACGAAGAGCGAGAGACGCTAAACGGATTAAAAAGTAAACGTTTCTCGTAAAAGTTAATAGCTGCTCGGATGAAAATTAAAACACTCGACGGAGCGGAGGAGAGAGCGAGGCAGAAAGAAGAGGAAAAAAGAAATAATAAAGGTAGACGGGCGGAGGAAGATGACTCGAAAGCTCGCGAGGGGATTAAGAAGAATAGACATCTGGGGATCGAGCGCGGTCTCGCTATCGGACGAATTAATGCTTTTCTCTCTCCTCCGTCGTTCTCCCAAGAGTAGGAAAAAAATTACTTCATTAAACGTGCCACAATAAAGATCGCGTTGTTTCAAATAATTTCGTCAATTCGCGAAGAAAAAAAAATCGTCGCGGATGGTAAATCACGGGGACTTGAAATAAAGACACGAATTCGTGCTTTTCTCTCTCCTCCATTATTCTTCCAACAGTAAAAAAAAAATACTTCATTAAATGCGCGACAATAAATATTGCGCTGTTTCAAATAATTTCGTCAATTGGCGAAGAAAAAAAATTCGTCTCTGATGGTAAATCACGGGGACTTGAAATAAAGGCACGAATTCGTGCTTTTCTCTCTCTCCATTATTCTTCCAACAGTAAAAAAAAAAAATACTTCATTAAATGCGCGACAATAAAGATTGCGCTGTTTCAAATAATGTCGTCAATTCGCGAAGAAAAAAAAAACTATTTTCTCCGATGGTAAAGCCCACGAACTTGAATTAAAGGCTCGAAATAAAGGTAGATGGGTGAGGAAGATGACGCGAAAGCTCGCGAGAGGATTAACAGAATAGACATCCGGGGATCAAGCGCAGTCTCGCTATTGGACGAATTAATGCTCTTCTCTCTCCTGCGTTGTTCTTCAAAATGCAAGAAGAAAAATAATTTATTATATGTGCGAGAAAAATCTTTATTAAATGAGCGAAAAAAATTTTCATTAAATGTGCGAAAAAAATCTTTATGAAATGTTTGAAAAAACTCGCTCATTCAAATAGTTTTAACAATTCGTGGAAAAAAAAAATGCTCACCCATGGTAAATCACGCGAACTTGAAACTCTTTTCTGGGTGTACATACGGCGGTTTACTGGCCCTTTCGACTATAACGCTACCCTCGGCAAGTAGGTATAAGAGAGTCGAAGAGGACGCCCACGCTCTCTCGGATTTGTAATAATAGTAATATCGGCTACACACGGCTTCGACGCGGGTGTATACGACGCTGCGTGTACGTGTGGCCGTATAACGCTCGGCGGCGTTGTTAGTGCGGTATTCGCACGCGCAGCGAAAGACGATACATCAACCTTCGCGATATTAGCTGACCAAGCGCCACAAATCTCCGATACGCTCGAGAAACTGCCGTCGTTACTTTTCTTCGGATCTAAGTACCTTATACCGGACGGCTCTTAACACTCTCCTTATTACCTTTCCTTCGGTCCCTCGTCTCCTTTATACCCTCCATTTCTTTTATTAAAGTTAACAAGAGTTATATTTGTTGCTGTTCGTTTAATTCATTTTTCTTAATTTTTTTTAATTTTTTACCAAATCATTGTCTTAATTTTTCTCGAACATTTTTCAGAATCTCCGGATGAAAAGTGTCGCTCGGAACATCGGAATGGATCGCCAAATTGTGCGACAAGAAATGAACGAATTTTAAGAGGACTGGAAAGGATCTCGACGATGAGGACGAATAGAAGAAAAAAAAGTGAGCTCATCGAGGTTCGTTTTTTTATATCTACCAGGAGCTCATCGTGAAAACTTCGGCATCGGAATTTGGAAAAGTTATAATTTGGACCGTGAGAAAACTCATCGAGGTTCATCGGGATGGACCACGAAGTTGTGGGACAAAAGATGAAGGAATTTCAGAAGGGAAAAGCATCTCTACTGAAAGAAATGGAATTGCGAAAAAATCGAAGAACGGTGTGACCGAGTTTCGTTTTTGGTATCTATGGGCAGCTCCTCTAGGAAAAACTGCCCTCAGGATTCCAAAAAAAATATATATATATAATTCGGTCGAGGAAAGTTGGGAAAATGCCGGGAATCGTCTCCGCCGTTTTTTAGTGGCCACCATGCTGACGGGTTTTTTGCGAAAATAGAGGCTGCGGTTTTTTTTAATACCGGTGGGGGAAAGCATCGGAGGAGCACGAATTTCTAGTAGAACCCCCGGGGCAACAGCAGGAACACCATCATCCTGGCGGGATTACTCGTGCGGTTTTTTTTTTCACCCCGACGTATTAGTTACGCACGCGTGTTGGGCCGCTGCTGCATGCCGGGCTAGAGGGTGTTGCGGCGAGCGACCCTCCAACGCAGTCGCTCTCTCTCTCTTTATTTTCCGTCTCGCTCGTTCACGAGCCGCAACCTCGTCGCGCCCAACTGTTAGATTTATTAAATCAAGATTATCTAAGCCCCGGGTTACATTGTTACGCGGAGCCGAGTCCATGTGTGTTTCACCGTACGCAGTCGGCGATATAACGAAAAGCAGTCACAGTGTAAAACCACATCGGTGCGGCAGGACTCGAGCGTACAAACGCGCCCCGAAACGTTTTGTGCTGGATCGAGATTCACCCGAACGACCGGGGAAAAACTATCGCTTGTGGCCCGAAAAACACCCGAGGGTGATGTCCGCTAGATGATAAATCGAGATCGACGAGCTCGATATAGTTTTTGAGCGTGAAATTTTTTTAAAGGGATGGAAAATATCTTGAAAACGATACGATTTAATTTTGTCGGGAAAGACACACGAATTCTCCGATGGCTTTGGAAGAGCGAGATTCATTTATTAGATCAAGGTTATCTGACTGTCGCTATATACACAGTACGGAAATATTTTTGAAATTAATTTTGGTAAAACATTTCAAGATATTATTTCTATATATTTCAACAATATTTGGTGACATTTTAAAGACTGAAAATATTTCATGCTATATGGGAAATAATCTTGGTTGTTTATGCAACGTTAAAAAAAATGATATATATATATATATATATATATAATTTTTTAAATGTTAGATAATTTTTAAATTTTAGATTTTTAAAAAGTCTCGGGTTACATTGTTACAAAAAGCAGAAGCCATGTGCGTTTCACTGTACGCAGTCGGCGATGTAACGAAGAGCATTTACAGTGTAAAACCGCATCGGTGCTTGACGGGATTCACGCGAGCGGCCGAGGAAAAACTATCGCTTGTGGCGTGAAAATCACCCGAGGGTGATGTTGGGTTAGATGATAAATCGAGATGCACGAGTTCGATATAGGTTTGAGCGTGAAATTTTTTAAAGGGATTCGAAAGAAAAAATCTTCGAAACGATAAGATTTAATTTTGTCGGAGAAGATATACGAATCGTCGGATGGTTCGGGAAGAGAGACAAGGGAATATAAAAGGGAGGAGGGGGTGCTGCTTGATGATCCGTGGTGAATCACTTTTGTCGCTCTCTCCACACCACCGTAAGCGTCTCTCCTTCGTCGCTTTAAAACCTTCCGCCCCGTTTACTTCACTTTTCCATTCAAACGCGAGCTCCTCGGATTTCGCGCGAGCCATGTGAAACGCGATAAATTTTGCATGCCGCACGGCTGAACGGGCGAATAGATCTTTACGATAGTTATGGTATCGAACGCATGGACGGAAGAGAGTGCAGCAATGAAAAATTTATATCGGTTTACATTTGTAACCGAGAAGCACAAAAAAAAAGAAAAAACATCCTATGATGTCGGATAGAAATTTTTCGTCTTTTGCTTTGAAATAGTAGGAATAGAACTAGTTTAAAATAGTATGGACAGAAATTTTAGTGGTATGATTACCGATAGACATTTTTTTTAATTGATAAATCAAATAATTCAGTCCATGAAAATTTGATCGGAGCAACCGATAAAAAAATGTTAGACTTTGCCACATTTTTTCAAAAGTCATTTTATTGTCTATTAAGATACTTATAATATTGAGTTCATGGATGGAAGAGAGTGCAGCCATGAAAAATTTATATTCTCATCAACGATACATCCGTAATCGAAAATCATTTTTACAAAGTGTTAAAACGAATCCTTCGGATAGAATTTTTTTTGTCTTTGGCTTTGAAATAGCGGTTTGACTAGCCATAAACATTAAAAAACTGCCAAATCAAAAAAGTCAATCGATGAAAATTCGATCTGACTAACCCATAAAAAAGAAAGTTTGGACATTTCCCACATTTTTTTATGTCATTTTCACCGTTGAACCGTCGATATATCGCGGAAAAGTTTTTCGTCACGCACATCGTGCAGCGGTGTGCCGGAAGAATAAGTAATGCCGAGTAGAATGTGAGCTAGGTGAATGACGGAAGATAGTTTCGCCGAGAGTGAGAGAGCCTGAACCGAAGAGCCCGCCGAACGTTCGCTCTCGGGGGTTCCTCTCGATAATGCGATTCTCTGTATTCCGTTCTCGTACACCGGTCTCCCCATATCGATATGTTTCATACCTCGTGTCTACTTCTCTCCCCCGCCCTCGCACTCTCGTGAGCCGTCGGTTGAGCCGAGACCGGCAGCGGCGCTCTCTCGCTCGCGCACCGCTGCGAAGATCAAATGGCTTCACCGATTCGTGTTATCCCCCAATATTCTATTTTTATTCCTGAATCAAATTTAGTATCGGGAGAATTTTATCGGCCCGTCTGGCCACCACCCTTCTCCCGTTCGAAAGATACGGCCTCTATCTCTCCATCCGACCGCATACATTATCCGCATCAAATTGAAAATTAAAGACGTACAATGCACGTACCGCACGAACCGCCATGTGCTATCCGTTCTCACGGCCTCCCGAAAATGATTTTTTAACATCAGAACGCGAAAACCTTCGGCCAGAAATGGACCACAAATCGTACCTTGATCGAAATCGATTTTACATCGGTGTTGATGGACATAAATCACAAAGAAAAATTGGAAAAATGTACTAAAGTAGTCTCGCCGTAGAAATGTCGGCTGAACATATTTTTAATGTAAAAAAAAAATTGCCAAAAAATTGTTTCTCTAAATACAAAAATTGTCACAAATGAGTGTTTCGATAAATTCTTCCACGGAGAAAGAAAGAAACATACACGTGCGTGCTGACTTCGCATAAGTTCGACAACAATAAGAGAAAATTGCAAGTACTTCTTCATGATGTAAAAATCTGAAAAAAATCATGTATACTAAAGTTATTGAGGAGATTAATTTTGCACAATAATAATTGCAATATGTTACTAATAAATTCATCAAAAAATTAATTGGTTAACAAATTACTCGGCAACAAAACTTTTTTTAATGAAAATGATTCGTTTATTTTTCTGAATACGTATGCATTTTTTCAGATCGTTAAGTAATCGTTGATTTTTGTTCCATAAAAAAAAATAAAAAATCAACGATTACTTAAAAATCTGAAAAAATTCATACGTATTCAGAAAAATAAAAGAATCATTTTCCTTAAAAAAAGTTTTGTTGCCGGGTAATTTGTTAACCAATTAATTTTTTAATGAATGTGTTAATAACATTTTGCAATTATTATTATACAAAATGAATCTTCTCAGTACCTTTAGTATATATGATTTTCTTCAGATTTTTACACCATCAAGAAGTACTTGCATTTTTCTCTTATTGTTGTCGAACTTATGCGAAGTCAGCGCGCAGCGAGACTCCCTCCTTAAGTCGAAAAATAATTGTAAAGAGACAAATGTCGTCACGAAAAAAAAAAAAATACTCATGTAGTTCGAGGGTAGAAATTTTGGTTCCAAATGTTTAAAAAAATTGTAAAAAATATTGTTCAAGAAGTGTATAATTAAGTCGTAAAACAATAGTCGAGGGAGTACGATGGTATCCGTTGCTTCGTCGGTATCATAGAGTCGTTGGCTCGGTCCACAGTGCATATGGACGAATTTGTACGGTATAATAATGCCGACACGAAATACTATATTGTGAATCGGAGCGAGTGCGTGTCGCGGAGAGAGCGTTAGGAGATATGTGCGTATAGTGTGGGAGGAGGTGAATGAAGGGCGAACACCGCCTGCTGGCGTGATTTATCACGCCGCACGCCGTGCCCATGCCATTCCCGTACGTATACCACCATGATGATACATGGTTTGGGATTCTGGCGAATGCTGCTGCCGCTGCCGACGCTTGCTACCGCTGCTCATACTCGGGGATTTCCTGCTACGTTGCGAGGCTGTATGCACAACCACTGCTTTCATCCCCCGCTCTCTCTCCCCCTCCTGCTCTCTGTGGAAAACCCCCGGAGCGGGCCTTCGCTCGTACTAATTGACGTCATCGATATTGGTATCCGTCGACGAGCAGATTACCCTGCCGTAAACAACTACCGCCCACACCGAGCCTTCTCTCTCGTACCACCCTTGTGTTTCTACGATCCGCAGTCTCACGGCTGCTGTGCAGCCTCTCTGGACGACAGAAAGGGTGGCTGAAGCGGTTTCCAAGGCGCTTGAAATATCTTCGGTCACAGATTTTTCGCGCAATTCTAAGGTCGGAACTGCTGTTACTATTTTATGGGGTTTATTAATTCTCTAATTTTTCAGTTCTGAAAGCGATGGCTAAAGCGGTTTCCAAGGCGTTTGAAGTATTTTCGGTCACAGATTTTTTCGTGCAATTTCTACGGTCGGAATTGCTGTTACTATTTTATGGGGTTTATTGATTCTCTAATGATGCTATGTGCAACAATTCATTTTTGGAATATATGGGTAAAAATGTTTCTAAGACGCTTGAAATATCTTGCATTATAGGTTTTTCGCGCAATTTCTAAGGTCGGAACTGCTGTTACTATTTTATGGGGTTTATTAATTCTGTAATAATACCATGTGAAAAAATGGATTTTTGGAAGTGATGTCTAAAACCGTTTCCACGGCGCTGGGAATATCTTTGATCACAGACTTTTCGCCCAATCTATAAAGTCGAAGTTGCTGTTACTATTTTATGGGGTTTATTAATTCTCTAATGATACTATGTGCAAAAATGCATTTTTGAAAGCGTTGGCTAAAAGCGTTTCCAAGGCGCGAGAAGGAAATATCTTGGATTATAAATTTGTCGGAGCTGCCGTTACTATCTTATAAGCGTGTAATAACACCCGACAAACAATGCCACTTCTTCACGTAATTATAAGAATTATTTCAACAAGCATAATATTCTGTAATCAAGTTTTTTATTGGTTCGTTAATACTTGTTTCAAGGGTTCTTTTATTTAGTATTTTTATGAGCGATTTTCATTTTACGATTCATTTTTTTTAATTATTAATTAGAATACATATTTTATATAAATATATTTTGTTGCAGAATCTTCACGGCGGTCGAGCAACCAGAGAGAGAGCCGGCCCGTTTATGGAGCGTGTATCAAAGAATAAACTGTAGGAAAGATTGATCGGAATTCGTTCGAGTGAACAGGCGCGAGGGTGTTACGCTATTTAACTGCGGAATTCGCCCTTCGCTTACCGAACCCTATTAGAATCTAATCGAGGGGTAAATCCCCACCCCGGAGGATCGTTAATACCGCGTGTCGATGCGGACGTTATATATTCCCCGCACCACGAGTGAGTAAGCATCTTCACGGTTATTTTTCCAAATCAATTATTTTTCATCTCCACCTTCGAAAAGCCGCAACGAAAAAAGATACGTCTCACCTACGAAACTATCCATCGACGAAAGAAACTGATATCTACGTTATTTGTTTCAGCTTTCAGCCACATCGGCGAACGCTCGCTCGTCGCATTGTCGAAACTATGACGAGTTTCACCGGCCCGCGTATCCGAAGACAATCTGGGCAGTCTCTATATTCGGTGTCTTCGACGATATGGTTTATCGCTGACCACGAGTGATTCTCGTTGCGCTTATTTTTCCAAATCAATAATTTTTTTCTTAACTTTCCAAAGCCCTCAAAAAATATACAGTTCACCTACGAAACCATCCATCGACGAAAGAAACTGATATCTACGTTATTTGTTTCAGCTTTCAGCCACATCGGCGGACGCTCGCTCGTCGATATGACGAGTTTCACCGGCCCGCGTGTCCGAAGACAATCTGGGCAGTCTCTATATTCGGTGTCTTCGACGATATGGTTTATCGCTGACCACGCGTGATTCTCTTCACGCTTATTCTTCCAAATCAATTTTTTTCTTAACTTTCCAAAGCCCTCAAAAAAAAGATACATCTCACCTACGAAACTATCCATCCTCGGAAACCATCCATCGACGAAAGAAACTGATACATACGTTATTTGTTTCAGCTTCCAGGCACATCGGCGAACGCTCGCTCGTCGTATTGTCGAAACTATGACGAGTTTCACCGGCCCGCGTATCCAAAGGCAATCTCGCCCGTCTCAGTATCTCGTCTCTTCGGCATCGAGGACGACGACGTCGACGACGATATGGTTTATAGCGGATATAGCGTGTACACTGTACGTGGGACTCGCTGAGAGGCGAATAGCAGTTTTCCCAGGAAATCCGAGGTAATTGAATGCCGAGAGCGTTCTCCACCTTCGCTTCGATTCTCTCTCACTCTCTCCCACCTCCTCGCTGTATACATATACACATGTATTTATATACGTGTAGTATGTATGTATCTATGCAACGAGCCATCCCTTTCCTCTCCGCGACTCGCGCTCAATTTCTCCCTCTCCGTTACTTTCAACCTGGGCTCAACTCACCCTACGACGAACGGCATCGTCGCGCATCCGTTCGCTCATCCCCCGTTTGCCATCACTCACCGCACACAGAGGACTTGTAGCTTTCAATAAAAATGTAAATATGGCCGCGTGGAACGAGCCAATGACAGGGCTACATCGACGCCGCCGCCGCGCGAGACCAGCAGAGTTTTGCCGCTGCTCGTTCCATCTCGCGATATGCTGCGGGGTGTTTGTGTGTGTACGGCGCGAACACCGGCACACTGGCAGGGACGAGTGAGAGCCAGAGGGAATGAGCCGGAGGGTTGGCGAGAGTCGGAGGGGTTGATGCTTCGAAATGGGAACGCCGGCTACGGCTCTCTCCGTGGCTCTGGGCGAAGAGGGTGGCAAACCCTCGAGCTGTAGCCGCGAGGAGGATACCTCGTTCGCCGACGGGGGGTCGTCGAGGAAGGGATGGATACCGCGAACAAGCGAAGGACGATCTCGTTCGCCAGAGGATTGTCAATGACGGAGAGACCGGGAATTGGACGAAGGAGCTGGATCGCTCCAGTGGCTCTGGAGTTCGGGCGAATTAATTGCTAAGAGGTAGATTTTCGATTTTCTGGGGCCGAGATTTTTTTATTTACGTTGGAAATCTCGTTTTGCTGGGGTTTTTAAACTGAGCTGTAAACCGACGGTAGTCGAGAAATGGGTGAATAACGCGAAGAAGGGTCTCGTTCGCCAGGGAGAGGATTGTCAATGACGGAAAGACGGGGAAAGTTAAGAGGTAGATTTTTGTTTTTCTGCTCACCATTTATTGGATGCTTGTGAAATTTGGAAATTACGTTAGAAATCTCTTTTTATTGGGACGTATCGTTCAAGTAGCTCTGGAGTTTAGTTGAATTAATTGTTAAGAGGTAGATTTTCGTTTTTTCTGGAGTTTAGTTGAATTAATTGTTAAGAGGTAGATTTTCGTTTTTCTACTCACCATTTATCGGATACTTGTAAAAATTGGAATTTACGTTGGAAATATCCTTTTATTGGGACGTCTCGCTAACATGGCCTCGATGATTTTTTACTGATCTTCAAACAGACTAGGAATTTTTTTCGAGCGATACCGGAATTATTTCGCCGGTTCCTCCTGACCATGCTGTGGGTCGTGAGACCAGGAAATGTAGTCGAAACAGACAAATCTCTTCCGCCAGTAAGCCGCGAGAGAAATGGAGTAAGAAAAATATGCTTTTTTCACGCAACGACCCCGAGGAGGATTGTACAAAGTATACGAAGCGATACTGCACAAGGGGCCGCAGGTGTCGCCGAGCTTGTCACGTCTCCACTCTTGTTTCGTCGCCTACTCTCCGGTCGTCTCTCCAGTATCTTCTTATTCTTATTCTCGCTTCTTCCGGTTTATATTCTGACACCACTGTTTTTTCGACAGCGCTGTTACGCGAAACACCCTCCCGCCAGTCTCAACGGCTTATTTACGGAGTAAGCCGTACCCTCGCCTCCTTATAGATCATCCAATATATATATACATATATATATATACACACATATATATACATATATATATCTTCAGGAGGCTTTACCCCTGCCCCAAGCTCAATTCTGAACTAATTCTTAGAAAAAAAAAAAAATTGTTAACTTTTTTTTGTTCTGACCTTGACCCAGTTCTGTTCTAAGGGTCGAATTTTAAGACGTTAGTTTTTAAGATCGCTCTTAGGGTCGAACTTTAAGGTCGAACTTGATTTCGTGCTTAAATTTTATCTTAAATTCAAACTTAATTCTGAACTCAAATTCGATTGTAGTTTGCGTTCCAACTTCAGATCGAACTTAATGACATCAATTTCAAACTTAAGATAGATTTTAAGCACGCAATGAAGTTTGCGCCTAACTTCATTGCGTGCTTAAATTTTATCTTAAATGCAAACTTAATTCTGAACTCAAATTCGATTGTAGTTTGCTTTCCAACTTAAGATCGAACTTACTGACATCAATTTCAAACTTAAGATAGATCTTAAGCACGCAATGAAGTTCGCGCCAAACTTTGACCTTAAGAGAGCATTCTTAGGATCAAACTAACGTTTTAAAATTCGACCCTAAACTAGCTCAATTCCAAACCAATTCTACGAAGAAAAAAAGTTGTAAAATAAAAAAAAAATCCTCCACCTTGACGCAATTCTATTGCCAAGTTAGATCAATTTTGAATTCTTGGCAAACAAAATTGTAAAGAATTTGTTATGCTCTCACCTTGACCTGAGACTCGGACATTCCGAGGGCGTAGGCCAGCTTGGCTCTTTCCGGACCGGCGAGGTACTTTGTCTGCTCGAAGGTCTTCTCGAGCGCGAATATCTGTTGTCCGCTGAACGTTGGCCTCGTGTGCTTCTTCTTTCCACCCTCGTGTTCCCCGCCGCCTCCGCCACCGGCTCCCGTCATCGCTTGTTGACATCCCAGCTGCTGTGACACTGCAACAGCGTTACGGGTGCGGTTAGATGCCGAAAAGAAAATACGGAGCTACGTAAATAGCGGAAGGATCTTTTTTTCCCGAGAGAAAAATCTTCCGCCGTTTCACCGTCAAAAAAAAAAAGGAACGAAGCTCCCGGGATTTTTTCGTGTTGAATATACAATAAAAAAGAGGGATAAAAAAAGGAGAAACGAAGAAGAGAAAGAAATGTAATTATGAACAGCCGGTACTTGAGCCGGTGGAAAAAGGGTTGCTATCTATAGTGGCTTGGGAGGAAAGGATGGGAAGAAAGCTTGATATAAACGAGGGCAGAGCAAAGAGAGAGAGTCGCCGTAAAATCCTTGTAACGTAATTATGTTAGCTCTCCGCTGTGCTTTTGTTCACGGTATAAAGGAGAAACGAGCTCATTGAACGCACGAGCGCAAGAATATCTTCTCTCGCTTCCTCCCGGGACTCTTTTTTTGTGTAAAAAATTAGTTGAACCGAGAATTTTTTTTTTACGAAACATTAACCTTCGCCCCAACGTCGCGATGAGATTGTACACTTTAACGTGAATTTCGTATACGAATCACTACTACATATATATCATATATATATATGTATATATGTATATATAACAATGCGTTCAAAGCTGAATTGCTGCAAACTTCTCTACTGTAAATTAAGCTTCCCCTCTCGCCTCGTCCGCCGTACACCAACATATAATGTATTCCTCTACCGAGACTGTAATGTATTCTCGCTAGGGCACTACATTTATTTCCGCAATTTGCGGGTACCGCGAGCGGCCACGCGTTTGTTACAACGACGCGAGTGCAATTTACGCTCATGAACTCCTCCGGCACAGAGTTTCACCGCGTGTGTCGAAGGATTTACCAGCGGTATCGTTTGGCATGCTGTACCGGCGAGAGAATGAGAGTCCGTAAAGCTACCGGAAAATAATGACCACTGACCGCCGCTCTGCAGAACATCAAATTTCCATCGAGCTGTAGCCAGCCAGAACAATCTCGATTTTGTAGATTCGAACGGCGAGGCCGCGGCTCTGGGAGAATCCGTAAATCTCGGGGAATTAAAAAACTGGTCGGAGTAATCGGGGAAGCGCGGGGAATTTTGAGAATCTAAATTCACTGAGTTATTTTTTCTTTTTCGCACGCTAAGAATTTTTTATTAATCAATATGATTTTAATAATGATGTTTGATGATTTTGCAATTAAAATCAAGATATCAGTGAGAAAACTAGCACCTGTTGTATAAAAATATTTTCCAAAAATTATAATTATAGTTATAAATATTCAAAAATTATATTATTGTTAAACGTTTATAATTTGTATCAAGGGGCTTGTCCGCGTTAATCAAATCTAAATAAATAAATAAATAAATAAATAAAATGAATTGATAATGATATTTGATGATTTTCCAATAAAAATGAATTGATATTGAAATTGATAATGATTAAATTTATCGATTCGAATATCAAATCGATGTAATAAAAAAATGTTTTTGAATAATATTAATTTGGAGCTTGGTAAATTGATTACTCGAATTGGCATTGCCATTTGGTAGAACATGGGTAGGACATCAAATTTGCATCGAGCTGTTTGCAGCCCCGAGCAATCTCAATTTTATGAATTCGAACATCGAGGTCGCGGGTCTCCTATAGTATAAATCTCAGGGAATCAAAACTGATCGGGGTAATCAGGCGAACGCCGGGGAATTTTAGGAGACGAAATTCGCCGAGTAACTTTTAGTCACATTTTTTTTGCCGTGTCGTTTACCATACTGCCGAGAAGAGAGGCACGAGAGTCCGTAAAGCTACCCAAAAATAATTCACTTCGCAACTTCTTTCTTTTCCCCTCCAAGAATTTTTTATCAATCAAAACGATTCAATTTATCAATTCAAATATTAAATCAATAAAAAAAAAAATTAAAAATCCATATTAATTTGGAGCTTCGCAAATTGCTCATACGAGATTGAAATTCCTCACTTCGAACCTCAGTAACACAAAAAATGACAATTTGCTCATTAGAATCCAAAAAAATGTATTACCGTTTTCTTGTTGAAAAATCACATCGAATTTTCCGCCTCGTCCCTTGGGTGTTAATTAGTCAACAGAATCGTTTGAAAAATTTGGTGATTCGCGAGAGCTGTTTTACACTTTATCGCGATATAATGGGCGTAGGATATGCGATAATAAATCGACACATGCGTAGGATCGGCGAGCGGGCCCGTTAATGGCGTGTGTGCGGACAAGGGGCATTCCGGTGTGCGTTCGGGCGAGCCGAGACGAGGCGAGAGTCCGAAGTGAACGGGTGGAGAAAAGAAAAAAAAAAAGCGAGCGGGGGGCGACTTTGCCGTAGGGACAGGGCATATCGGGTAGATGCGATACGGGCAGCGCGGAGGAGCCGTAGAGAACCGAGTGTGGGAGTGCCTGCGGGACTTTAATTTAATAAAGCAATTTGTAACGGAATACGGAACGAGGCAATAATGGCCAGTCGGCGGAGAGGGTTCTAACGAGCTGCTTACCGCATTCCACAACCGCCTCCCTGCCCTTGTATGTATTATACAGACACCACCCATATCCTTCCCCCGGATACGCTGTTACAAGCCCACCCTCGAAACCCACCCTCGAGGCTCACACCGTGTCCGATATTCCTTGCGTCCGGCAGCGGGTTTCTCCGCCTCACTACCACGGTCTACTACTACTACGTACAGAGGCGCGGAGTCCATGTATTTAAATACGATACCGTAGAATGGAAAATATATAGTACCGCATGAGCAAAAGGTTCTCGGGGCACCGTACACATCTGCGACGAGTAC
>JAPYZC010003947.1:0-11106 GCA_030522665.1 Ichneumoninae sp. A BG-2022a
AATCGAAGGTTTGTCTCGATACCTCGTCGTACATTTTTCCCGCCGATATATTTTCCAAAATCCTTTTTGAATTTTAATTGAATCGAATTTTTTTTATTTCATTCTTTTATAATTAATCACTCCTTTACCTCTGCATCGATAGTTCACATCTCAGCTTTCACAATCGAAGGTTTGTCTCGATACCTCGTCGTACATTTTTCCTGCCGATATATTTTCCAAATTCCTTTTACAATTTTAATTGAATCGAATTTTTTTTATTTTATTTTTTTATAATTAATTCCAAGCTAAATCCGAATATAAAGCAATGCGTCTTACCGCGCGCGGTCTCCTCGTTGACGTTCCCGAGGCGCGAAGGAAAATCAAATTAGGGGTCCGGTGCGTGCCCGCGCAGCGGGAGGGGAGGGGACGTGAGAAACGTTGTATTAGCACGGCCCATATAATTCGTGGCAAATGCGCCTTCGGCGAAGATGTCTCTCGGGCGCGGAGTCGGCCGTAGTCCGAATAAACCGTAGTGGATGTTTCGGGGAGAGAGAGCAGCTACCGGGGATAGGCGGTGCTGGCAGAAATGAGCTTATTAAGCTCGGGGCCACACCTGAGAGTTTTGGATCAAAGTGCGACGGTAAAAGCAGCGTCAGAGCCGCGGCTTCACGCGTGCGAGATTTAATAAGGACGGTATTAATACACGCCCGGTTTTGCCTTACTCCTCTCGGGCGCGAAATATCATCGCCGCTATACATTCCCGAACTCGCAAGACTCGCCGATGTACAAGCGTAATAATTATTTCTCGATTATTAGTCAGCAAGTTTTTTATCTTTTTTTTTTGCATACAATGTACGGATGATAAGCCCGAAATGCACGACCCTTTCACTCGAGCGATACACGACGGAGAGACCCGACTCATTAGCCACCTGCGAATATTAATTAACTCCGTACCGACCGCCTTATCTCGCCGCTCCGTTGTTCGGGCGATCTCTTCCTCGCGGACTCTCTCGCCGCGATCGCGCGATTGACACTATAATTCTCGGGACGATGATCGATCTACTTGCCGGTGAAACATGCATTTCGACGAACGAATCAGGTAGCTTTCCACCCGTAAAAAATGTACCGTAGAATCCCGATTAACCGGGGTCGGATTAACGGTGCGTCTTGCGAGGTTTTTTTTTCTTTAATGCGCGGAGCGCGGAAAAATGAAACAGATGATAAAAATGATAGACAAAAAAGTCACTGAGTACTTAAAAAAAATACTGGTTTACGTACCATTAATGAAAAAAAATATCCAGGACTTTACACACGGAGAAAGAAAATTGTTGGGACAAGAATTTTGTTACCATAACTCATTTACCTGCTTAGCATAGGGACAACAAAATATTTTGCCGTGTTTAATTATTAATTATTAACGATCTACATATTGTTATAGAAACAGATTTATTTTTCTCCGTGCATTCTAGTTCACGCCATTTAATAATTAAGTGCAAGTTTTACCGAATGAAGTTCCATCATTAGCCGTTATTGACTTATATACTTTGGGTCTCTAGTTCGGATTAACCGGGATTTCGATTATCTGAGGACTCTTCGGTCCCGAGCATCCCGGTTAGTCGGTGTTCTTCTATAAACAATTTGTTTTAATGAAAATAAAACGTTGAGTATCATTAAATCGAATTCATCGAAATATTCTCGTATAGTTACTAATTGTACCGTCCGGTAATGCTGCAGCGTGGTTTCGTTGCTGCTCCTGTGGTCGAGCAATATCTCCAGCCGGGTTATTGTTCCTCCCTCGTTTATACCCGGACGATACAATATCACATCCGGTCTACGGTAACCGTGCGATGCACTGCGAGAGAGGTTGATTTATCGACGTCGGTGTATCGCACATGCGTTTCCGAAGCAAGAAGCAATTAGCGGCCGTCGGGGCGGCGATATACCCGGTGTGGAAGAGCGAAGAGGTCGTCGCCGCTGAGTTCGGTGCGTCTCCTCGGTATTACGTTCGTTGGCCCGGGCCAACGGGCCGTATAACTCTCTTTTTATACCGGTGACTCGCCAAGAAAAACAAGAGGGTACGGACGGACAGACGAACCCGGTAGAGACTGTGCACAGACACCGCGGAATAAATTCCCAAAGGAGAAGAGAGAAATTCACTAGGGTCGGGAACTATGCGGGGAGATCGAAAGGGATGTTCGGAGGCTCACAGAGAAATTGTGAGAAAGGGTGGGGGGAGGGAATGGAAAGGAAAAGGGCACATATGCGCGGGCGGTCGGGTATTCACTGTTCCCCGCCCAGTTCGTTGGAACTCTCCAAAGAGCCTGAACGGATCGACCCCTTCGGTCTTCTTCGTCCAATTCGTGCGGACTTTCCGAAGGACCTGAACACATCGACTCCTTCGCTCTTCTTCGTCCAATTCGTTTGAACTCTCCGAAGGGCCTCAACGGATCGACTCCTTCGCTCTTCCTCGTCCACTTCGTTTGACCTCTTCGAAGAGCTTTAAGGGATCGACTCCTTACATCGTCCTCATCCAATTCGTTCAAACTTTTCGAAGGGCCTCAATGGATCGATTTATTCGCTCTTCCTCGTCCAATTCGTTCGAACTCTTCGAAGGGCCTGAACGGATCGACTCCTTCACTCTTCCTCGTCCAATAAGTTTGACATTTTCGAAGAGCCTTAAAGGATCGACTCCTTCGCTCTTCCTCGTCCAATTCGTCCAAAGTCTTCAAAGGGCCTCAACGATCGTCCAATACGTTTGATCTTTTCGAAGAGCCTTAAGGGATCGACTGCTTCACTCTTCCTCATCCAATTTGTTCGAACTCTTCAAAGGGCCTCAACGGATCGACTCCTTGGCTCTTCCGCGTCCACTACGTTTGACCTCTTTGAAGAGAGTTAAGGGATCGACTGCTCTCCTCGTCCAATTTGTTCGAACTCTCCAATGGGGCTGAACGGATCGACTTCTTCACTCAGCCTCGTCCAATTGGTTCGAACTCTTCGAAGGGCCTGAACGGACCCCCAAGTAAAAATTGTCGAGCGTTACATCGGGTTCTGACAAGGTTCCGATAAAGCCTTGTCAGGCCTCCTTCGGAACCCGACAGGGCCCGATGTAACGCTCGAAAATTTCTACTCAGGTCGACTTCTTCGCTCTTCCTCGTTCAGTTCGTTCGAACTCTTCGAAGGGCCTCAATGGATCCATTCCTTCGCTCATTCGAGAGGAGACTCCCCCCTGCGGACCAGCCAGATTCTCGAGTAACAACAATGCGCCTAATGAAGCCGGGCCCGTCTTATTACGCGGCTCTCTCGTCCCTCATTGTTCGATCTTCATCCCGAAGCGAACGAGCGCCCGAGACTGAACAGAGAACAGGTAGACAAAAGCCACGCGAATTCCGTTACGATCGTAAACTCACCGAAGAGCCACTTATCTCTACACTCGATCTTATTTGTTTAATAAACCGGTAACGAGTATCGAAAAGTTTTTGTCCACCGACGATCCGAAGGATGATCCATGGATCGCGCATGGGACGAGGGGGCAAAACGGACTACCACGTAAATATGATAAAATGTTGAGTCTCGATCGCTCATCCCCCCCTCCCCTATTCTCCCCCACCGTCCACAGTACACTAAAGATCTAATGGAAATAAAGTACAGTATTAATGGATCGCAAAAAGTAAAATAAAGAAATAAAAATAAAGAAAAAACAAGAAATTCCCTCGGGTCCAATCGAACGAGATCGCCGCATCTTGTTTCTTCTTGCGGCCCCTCCGGTTCCCGCGTCGTCGACTGTGAACTCTGGCGATAATCAGCGAAACGAAGGTGCTCGCGCAGTCCGGCGTGGGATATATCGGCGAGAGGCAAAGAGTTAACGAGCGCGGGCGACGAGGACAGAACGGGTAGCTTCCAATGTTTTATATACGCGTATATATCTATATATATACGTACATCCACTATAAACAGAGAACAACACACCGGGACAGAGAATTCGCAAGATCGTTGAGCGAGTAGAATCGAGCAAGTAGCGTATACGTATACATATACATATATAGCGGTACAGCGTCGACAGATGCGACGATTCTCGTCTACCGCGGTCGAGTCCGCGGCCTCGCTACGTGCCACCTCGACTGGCCGAGCTCGCCCCCCCTTAATTAGCAATTAAACGGCCGAATTATTGTAATAAAGCGACGGGGCGCGCGCGAGCGTAACCGCGCCGGGGCTCTCCTCCGCTGCCTCGATCGAGGAACGAAAGACGAACGGTTCGGGCATAAAGCGTATACAGAGAGAAAGGATGGGGCCCGAGCGGCGAGAAGGCTCTCCTCTCGATTAAGGTTTTTCATCGACACCGCATAATTGGCGATTCAGTTCACGCGGAACGATCGATCTCCTCCTCGTCCCGGGCTCTCCCGTACGGTCCCGGGTTATACAAAGTTGCCGATGCCGTATAACCATAATACCGTACCATTGAATATACAACTGTATGCACATGCACGTATATATATATTTTAGTTTATATCTACCCCGTTACATCTGTATCCCCTCGGATCGGAATTTGCTTTCACTCAACTGCCTCCGCCCGGGTTGCCCGGTTGCTGCTTCTGGCACGAACGCCGGCCACTCTTCCCGCGAACCCTTTATTCCCTCTCGCGAATTAATCTGCATCTCATTAAATTACCGGTGCAACGCCGATCTCATTGTTTCGTCGATTAATAGTAATACTTATGCGAATGTAGGGCGCTCGGGGTTGATGTGGTAAGTTCGACTGCTTTTTTTTTTAGACTATTTTATTCGGAGTCGTGACGAGCAATTTGACGGGTTCAAGTACTGATACGCCGTGTTTGAGACGTCAGGGTCGGGAATGGATCTCGCCTTTATTCTGGAACTACTCGTATGAGGGATGAATTTGTTGGCTACGTTTTCGATCGAAATGTCTTTTTTTATTTTATATACAATATACAATTATTTTTTTATTTTTTTGTATACAATATTGTGTGAAACATTAATAATGTTTACATAGCTCATTGTCACCGATTTTCGACAACTTTGTATTGAACAGCGAACGGAGGATAATAATTACGTCGCCCCAACCAACTACGTGGTGAAACATATTCCAGTTGTTACTATTAATCTATTTATTATTATTATTATTACAATCATCATCATCATTATTGTTATAATTATTAATATGATAGTGAACGGCGATCAATGATTTATCAATGAACCGCGAAGGGGGAAAATGATTAAGCCGCCCCAATCAACTGCGCGGTCAAATATATTCCAGACCGTACTATTAATCGATTTATTATCATCATCATCATCATCATCATCATCATTATTATCATTATTATTATTATTTATAAATATGATGATCCAAGCAAATTGATCTCCCGGCTTAAGGCACGCACTTGGTCGCGCGGGCAACTAATTATGTTTCTCCGTGTAACGGGAAACAGCCTCTCCCTTGTAATTTTTCGAAATTGGACGATAACGCCCAATGCCGATGATCAGCGGGATCTCGAGTCGTGGTGCTTTCTTCATTTCGCAATTACCCGCCCCGAAGAATTAGAATCCGCTGCAGCACGGTCCCGTTCGCGGACCGGTTGTCTTCGCGAGACGTGAAGAGTTTTGCACACGCGGTGTTGTTACACTCAACGGAAAGCTGACGCTCGGAGAGTATCGCAGCGCCCGCGCGGGTATGTACGCCGAGCATTGCACGTAATTCACGAGCTCTCGGCTCGTTGATCGCCGGTGGGCTGCCGGTAAGAAATAACTCGGCGTGTGTGTAACTCTTAAGTTTCGTGTGTGCGTTACGGAGCAGCGCGTTATATATTTCACGTTTCGAGACTCGGCCAGAGCAAAGCTGACTGCGACCTTACACTTACATCAGATCGACGAACGGCGGAGCGAGGGAGAGACTCGCAGAAATCGCGACTCGAGCGCGTTACGTCAGATACAGCGCGACCGCTCGCGAGAGCTCGCCGCGTGGGCGAGATTAATTCGTGCCTCGAGATAAAATACAATTCTTCGCGGTAATTCGCCAACCAACCCTGTCCCTCGTTCACCTCGGACTCCCTCGTCCTCACTCGCTTCGCAATACTTCACGACCGATTTATCGTTTTGACTCCCGGTGAGAAGAAAATAATGAAAAAAGGGGAAATTATTAAAATTATTTAACTATTTCCCTTTTTGAACGATATTTGACACTTTTGAGATCAACTCGCGCCTCGAGATAAAATACAATTCACTGCATTGTTCGTTGCAATTCTTTGCGGTAATTCGCCAACCAACCCTGTTCGTCGTTCATTTCGGACTGCCTCGTCCCCACTCGCTTCGCAACACTTCTCGACCAATTTATCGTTTTACTCCCGGTGAAAAAAAATAAACTAAAAAAGAAAAATTAAAATAATTTAACTATTTTCGTTTTTGGACGTTATTGTTAGGATATTGTGAAACGAGGTTGGTTGACCCCACGTTTTCCATGTTTTGAGATTAATTCGCGCTACTGAAAATGAAAATAATTTAACAATTTTCCTTTTTGGTCATAACTGTTAGGATGTCGTGGAACGGAGGGCGTTGACTCCATATTGTGCACGTTTTCGGTTGGATTCGAGCCTCGAGATAATAAAGACTTGTTGTACTTCTCGGGTGGAGCACCCTAGCTACAATAAACAATAATAATAATAATTCGCCGTAATTCGCCACCCAATCCTGTGTGTTATTTATCTTGGACTGCCTCGTCCTCACTCGCTTCGCATACTTCACGACAGATTTATCGTTTTAACTCCCGGCGAAAGAAAGAAAAGAAAATGATGAAAATAATTTAACTATTTTCCTTTTTGGACGTTATTGTTAAGATATCGTGAAACGGAGTTCATTGACCCCAAGTTTTGTCGGTAAAGACGGAATCGTCTTGATCTCGCGCGCGACGATAAAAAGGCATAAAATGCAAAATGCTTGTTAGATGAACGATTCGAGATAGCCCGTACCGAGTGAAGCGAGCTTTTCCGCAATGGGCGCATAAACGTAGGTACGACTCGCGACTGACGCGAAGTGAGAGGTCTTTGGGTCGTTCACGCGCAGCGGAGAGGCGAGATAGAGAGCGAAAATTATATTATCACAACCGAGAACGAACGGTGAGGATCGTGGGCGTGGAACGATCGTTTATCCCGGGATTCCCATAAAATTATATTATCAAAAAACAGCGAAAGCCGTAAAAGATTCGAGGAACTATTGGCGTGTTATGGCTTGTTACCGATTGCAATTGTTTTTTTTTTTTGTAATTGAAGACAACTGCGAATGCTCGAGATTTGATGACCAAGTGAGAGTCGAATCGAGCGAAATGCTCTCGGATTCTATTAACCCTTTGAAGCATACACTTTTCTGAATTCGGTAATTTTTTGCATTTCAATCCGCCATATTGGATCCACCATTTCGAATTTCTGAATTTTTATTAGCTTAGATTCGAGTTACATTGAAATACCTTGGTTGGTTATTAATGCATTTTTTTCGGAATTTAAAGAGGTGGATCTTTGATACACCGCGCTTCAAAGGGTTAAGCATTATTATACTGTAGCAAGAAAAAAAAATGAAATATTAAATATACTATTCATAACATTTTATTCGTTGCTGTCCGACGAAGTCATCTCGCTATTTAGAGACAAAATTCGATTCGGTAAAACTTACTGGACGATTAAATTTCAACGTGGCGTTCCGCGACTCATGAAAATTGGCTTCAATGAGGCACAAATGATTATTTGCCTGGGTATTATTTATATTTATTACTGTTGTCGAGTCACCTATGAAACTTATGGCTCTTAAAGTTTTCTAACAAGATCAATTTTTTTTATTTTGCGTATATTATAAGACATCTTTTATTGTCATTATATAGCCCGTCGACATACCACATAAATAAACAAATATAATTCATCGGTCGGAAAGTCATTCGTTTGACCAACAAAAATTGAATAATGCCAATCTGGAAAGGGTGGGTAAAATTTTTGCGAATTTGCCAAAAAAGAATCGCTCGGTCGCGGCTCACCGATTTATGTGTCGGAGTGAGTCCGGGGTGGATGCGTCCGATGCACCACTCTCCGAAGATGTGCAGCGTGTATTCACTCGGTCGATTCTATCGAACAGCAGGAATTCATAAATCGCCCAGAACCTCGCCACTGGCACGCCGTGACGGGCGACGACGCGCCCAGGCACCGTCGAGAATGAAATTCTTGAATGCCTACCAAACCGGAAACACCCTATTGCCAAGTACTATTGTCTAGACATTAAGCGAAAAAGTGAAATTACTTTTTATTTATTCCGTAGTAATTTTTTTTTAGTACAGAAATTAATTAAAATAAATTATTTCAAATTTTCACCAAAAGATAAAACTAACTTCTCAATTTTATTCCTCATTTAACTAATCGCGGTTCGATAACACATAGCGTACATCTGTAGCAAATGGAAAACTACGCCAGGAGGTGAGAAAGGTGGTGAAGAGCATTCGAACTGACAGAGTCGATATATATAACATCGAAATAGTAATATGGGCACTCAAGAATCAAAAGGGCGCAACTTGGGTGGCTTTAGCATTGAGGTAACGCCCTTTTGATTCTCAGCCATCGATATATAGCCACGTAACAACACGTAAGCCTCGAGAATGTTTTACGTTTACGAGCGTAGCCGGATGTCAGTTCGGCGAGTTATGCAAGCGAAAAGCCCCTCCGTTGCCGCTGCTGTTGCTCGGTGATGCAGAGTAGCCCTGTCGGAGGGTGCCAGCGTGCGTCGAGAGTGTCCGTCTCGGTCTCTCCGCCGTATTACTCGGTTCTCCCGCTATCCCTCTTCCTCTGTGCGCATTGGGAGAAGCGGCGCCTTAACGGCTCCTCGAGTTTTATTGGTCCGACGCCGAATTCATTACCACGCCTCGTTTGACCGAAATTTTGCAGACTCGGGGTTATAATTGGTCGGCAGCATTGTGTACACAGAGGCGTTGGAGAAATGGCTGCTAATAATCACTCTGGAACAACCGGAATATTAAAAAAGAAGAAAAAAAAAAGTTTTCAGCATTTTTTGCGCATCTTGCCGGAAGGGTCGATTTTTTTCGAAAAGTACTATACGGCTAAACCTCCTCATTTATGCAACCGGAAAAAATATATAACTTACCTTATTTTTAAATTTAATATTTAAATTAAATTTTTTAATAATTTTCCCTCACGTTTGTCCAAAAAATTATAAGTTGTTTGTATTAAAATCATAAAAATTTTTATCATTGTACGTATATATTTTTTCTGTACGGGCATATCGAAAGATTGACTTGGCGTGGCGTATTCTCAGTTAAACGAATGTCGCTCAAATTAAAAAAAACAAGTTTCGTTCCCTCGTAACGGTGAATTATTGCCGGAACGAAATAGGAAAGCCGACAATTCCAAGAGGACTATGGAATATCAATCAACCGGGCGTGTCGCCGGCGCGATACACGCGATAAGACGAGAGGGCGGAGGCGAAATTAGTTCGTTTCCCGCGGGCATCAAGCGCCGGCCCGGAGATAGCGTACCTCGTGTCTTTCCTCGTACAGAACTGCGACGCTATTTTAGAATTTTCGAAAGCGACACTGATTGACACTGAGGCTGCCACCGCCGACGCCGCCGCGCGTGACTCCCCGCGAGATACGAAACGAACGAGTGGCGAACGACGAGAGGAAGAAGGAAGAACGTGTCGCGCGCTCCGCCCGTCGCTTCGCATCCCGACGTCAGGCTAATGACAGAGCTAACCGAGAAAGAGAGCGAATGGATGTCGGGAGGAAGAATCTCTCGGGAAATAATACATATACTCGGTAGTCGCGCGTCTCCGCGTTGCAGCGTGAATTCGAGGCTTCCGATCCGAAGAAGAAGAAGAAGAAGAAACCGACGCAGCATCTTCCGAAGATCTCGAGATCTCGAGTGATGCGACGATTGAGAAGGTCGAATAAACGTCGAGACTTCAAACAACAGAAATATGTAAAAACCCTAAAAAATTGTCAAGATTCGTCTCCAAAGCCGATAGTAAAGAAAAACATTCACATTTTAAAAACGTAAACGAAATTAAAAACTATCGTCCTAAAACTGCACACAAATATACTATTTTGATGAAAGATCATTGGTATAGAATTTGGTCAAAATTTTGTATTTTGAATATTTAAAATCTCGATTTTTATTATAGCTGTCTCTATGTGGAAGCAAAAAAAATGAAAAATCCTAAAAAAAATTGTCACAATTCGTCTTCCGTAGCGGGAAATAATGAAAAACGTGGAAATTAAAAAACTAAAACTAACACTAAAAAATCTCAACATTTTTTTGCCCTCCAAAACAAAACTTCCATGAGGAAGCAAAGAAAATGAAAAAGTACTGCAAAATGGTCAAGATTCGTCTGCAGAGTCGAAAAATCTGTTCGCACAGACGAGATGCCGAGATATACGGGCTTCGCGGGTTTTATAGTCCGAAAGAAAAAAAAAGGTTTTTATTATCCACACAGAGAGACCTTCGGGTTTAACGCATAACCCGCATGTGGGTATAATGCAAAGTGTACCGGTGCACTTGCAGCGTTAACGCTGCACCGCCCCGTGCGCGGGTCTGGGTTTGGATTGCGTGCGCGCACCCGAGGATACAAGCCAGGCGGGCCTCGCTCGCGGTATTTTACCTCGCGGTTCTCTCCTCGCGGGCCCGAGATCGCAAAAGCCAAAGCCCGAGCGCGCGACCGAGAGAGGTACGCGAGAAAGCGTTTTACGATTATTCGCGAGCCCGCCCGCGTGCTCGCGCGAATATTCCACCTGAGAAACAAGGCGAGGGATACAACAGCCGAATTTCTCCTACTCTCTTCGGGACACGACCAAAGAAATTTCGCAAACCGCGCTTACCGGTGATATACAGCCCGGTCTCGTCTCCGTTGACAACTCGACTGTATATCATCCTTGAATGAATTTATTCGTTATTATTCCGGGCCGTAACATACATTCTACGAATACGTTTCGATTCAAAATTATGAGCAAGTAGGAAACGGTCGGGTGATATAGCGATGGTTTTTTTTTTTACTAATAGGAAAAAGACCGCACCCTCAAAATGGTCGTTTTCAGGTTGTTCGTCGATCATTCCCGGGAAAAACGAATCATGT
>JAPYZC010003948.1:0-16158 GCA_030522665.1 Ichneumoninae sp. A BG-2022a
AAAAAAAAACGAAAAAAGAGTAGGGGAGAGCGGGGCAAAATGGGGCGGTGGGGCAAAACGGGGCTAAAAATCGGGATGTATCGAAGGGGCAAAACTGGGCAAAAAAATCGGGATGTCTCGATGGGGAAAAAATAAAAATGTATTGACGGGGCAAAACGGGGCAAAAAAATCGGGATGTCTCGATGGGGCAAAAATAAAAATGTATTGACGGGGCAAAACGGGGCGAAAAAATCGGGATGTTTCGATGGGGCAAAACGGTGCGAAAAAATCGGGACGTATCGATGGGGCAAAACGGGGAAGGGCAGAATCGGGCAGTCTGACAGACAGAAAGGTTTGTCTGGGCGATGGTATTTACGATCTACGAAACCAAGCCAATATTTCGAAAAAATGAAAAGTGCCCCATTTTGCCCCCCGCGATTTTTTCTCCGGAATGGAAAAAATGTCCGCACAGTTTTGATTGTATAGTCTAACATAATAATTTGACGTCATGTACATAGCTGCAACGGCGATATTTGCTTAGTTGCCTCGTTTTGCCCCGCCCTCCCCTACCCCGAAGACATCGTCCGGGCGGATGTGTTCGGGGTACACTTTTTTCCTTTTTTTCGAGCCGCTCATTCTTCAGTTTCTGTCGTTGGAGACGTTACCAATTTTCGAGCGTTCGAGCGTACGAGAGTTTAGCGCTTCAATACACGGTCTCTCAAGAACGTGACAAGACTGTTGAAACGGCGTGGTGAATTTTTTTTTATCTATTTTTTGCGAATATATATTTTCTGTGGCACAGAGAGCGGGGTTGCTGTCGTTAATGAATGAGGAATGAACGACGAGTGGCGCAACTGAAGAGGCACAGCGCAGCGTGAGTTTTCCGTGCAGTTCGCCACACCGTCGGTAACTGATGAATATTCAGGGTTCGTTGGCACACGCGCTCTCCGGGCCTCCCTCGTTTTTTTTTTCCTTTCCTTTCTTTGTTTTCTCTTGCCATTTCTCTCCGCCCTTTGGCTCACCGACGCCTCTCTATGCGATAATAATAACGCGTCCACGAGAGTTCGCCAGTCTGGCGCGTGATCGTTATTGTCCACGTGCGTCTCCCAATTCGGCTGCCGGCGCGGCTGGGAGGCCAACGAGAATCCCCGAGACCGTGTATCGACCGATTACCTCGGGAGAGATAATAATCTCGCTCTGTTTACGGATCGGAGGTCAACAGTACGAGTCCGAAGTGAACATTCGACGCGGTGTTGCTACTCGAATGGTAATCAAAACTTCATTCTCAACATCGCGAAACAGGAAGACTTTGACTTTAAATAAAGTTTAAAGTCAAACAGTTCGTTTAACACCCCACGATCGTGATGCTCACCGAAACTTTGAATCTGAACCATATGTAACAGTAGTAGGAGGTTCTTATGACTTGGACGCACCGTCGCAATCGACTATGGAATTTGGAAACAGGAAATTTAAATTTCCAGAGGTTTAAAAACTTAATTTTTCTATCGAACGTGACGTCATACCGGAAGTACGTAACATAAGATTTGAAAATCTAATTTTTCGGCCGAAACTGACGTCATATCAGAAATACGTGACATCCGGTTTGAAAATCTAATTATTCTATCGGCCGTGACGTTATACCGGAAATACGTTACGTAAGGTGTGATAATGTAATTTTTCGACCGAAAGTGATGTCATATCGGAAATACGTCACTTCTGGTTTGAAAATCTAATGTTTAGTTCGGAAGTGACGTCATACTGGAAATTCGCCACTTATAGTCTGCAAATCTAACTTTTCGGCCGGAAGTGACGTCATATCGGAAATACATCACTTCCTGTTTGAAAATATAATTTTTCGACCGGCAGTGATGTATTTCCGGAATTACGTCACCGGTCGAAAAATTAGATTTTCAAATAGGGAGTGACGCATTTCCAAAGCCACTTTAATGGACACTAATAAGTAGTTGTAAGCGACGTTGATTTATACTGTCACATGGGGTGCCGCGAAGAAGAAGAAAATACCGAGAGAAATGTATGCACAAAAAAACGTTTCCTCGGTTCGCTCGTACCGAGCGGTAGGGTATTTTTATCGTAATGCAAAAAGTGTCGTGCCATGAGTTTGTATTACCGTAGGCCGAAGATATAAACAGGTGGCCGATCACGAGGCACTGAAAAATTCAGTGATGGATTAAAAGTGCATTGCGCCCATGAGGCGTTATGCAGCGGCAGTTGTAACATGCCGGCCGCGTATTTTTAATTCAGGATATCGAGAGTACCAGCATGTTGAAATTATAACAAGGGCTCGTGAGGAAGCCGGGTGAAGAGGCGGCTCGTAATGAGAGGCACGAAGTATAGGGGACGCGGGTATACTAACAATGATTGCATCCACTTTATAAAAAAATAGCGATGCAGCATCGAATAATGGTAACTCTGAACCAGAAAAATAATTTTATTGGCGGTCACCCGCAAATAAATATTTAATTTAAATAAATATTTATTTAAATGAAATAAGTATTTATTAAGATAAAATAAATATTTATTTAAATGAAATAAGTATTTATTAAGATAAAATAAATATTTATTTAATTTCAATAAATATTTATTTAAACCATATAAATATGTTTTAGGGCGTCCGAGAAATAAAGTATTTTTCCGACTGTACGGTTTTCTACTGGCCAATTCGGATCGCCCCTAGCGTGGTGCTGCGGGCCCGTTCAAATACTCGAGCCCAGTCAATAGAGAAGAAGAAGAAGCATCGAACAACGAATTACTTTCGTCAACTCCTGGGATATTCGTCAAAGCTTCACGAACTCTGCAGAGTGAACGACATGCAACGAATTTATCTTCCTGAAGAGCGAACGACGATAATTGTATCAAATATTCGTTCGATTAATTATCGTTATTCATCGCTCTTCCGGAGTTCAACCGGACGAGATTACGTCCATCACCGCGAGCGCAAACCCCCACGGAGTTCCAGTCACCGTACACATAATTCCATCGGTGTAACTGTGTATATTACTCGCCGAGCGAGAGCGAACGAGACCGGTGCGATTTCCAACCGAAAACCACCTCGCCGTCTCGTTCGGTTCCCGTTGACGTCAGCCCCGTCTCGACGCGTCAACGTGAGCCACACATTTTTTTCCCTTTTTTTCATTTCATCCCCTTCCTACCTCTTCCCTTTTTTTTGTTCGTTATATCCTCCTCCCTCACCCGTTCCCTGCATCCATCTCTCCGCCCCTCTGCGTTAAACTCACACACGTCTACGTACACGTCTAAAAGGGAAATAAAAAAAGTGCTCGTCTGCTCGCTCTCGCACTCGACGGAAATAAAATTCCTACGTGTTCGTTGCCCGAGTGACAATCCACTCAATGCTCTCTCGCGCCCTTCGCCACGTTTCTCTGCAACCCTCCGCGCTGTTACTTCTCGAGCTTCTCTCTTCATCCTCCGCACGCAATTTTCCCTCCTTTCTGTGCCGGCACGCACTCGCTCGTGCAACAACACTTACGCACACGCGTACTTTCGTCGGTACTGGAAGCGATTGCCATGCCCGTGTGCACGTTTAAGTTTATATATATAGATATATATATATACATAGCTTCAAGCCGATAGGTGTGCGGAGTGTGTACCTTCGAGGGTGAGGGAGAGAGCGAGGCGGAACGACGAGAACGAGTGTGTGTGAGCGCGCGCGTGTCTCCACCGTGTGTATCGATCCCCGAGAGTACACGCGAAAGGCAGCCGCGAGCGCCACCACGTTTATCTCTCTCGCTCTCTCTCTCTCTCTTTCGCGGCCCAGGGAGCGGCGGCGACGACCGCTTGCTCGCTTGTGTTGTGTTGCAGATTAGAGCCAACGTCCCAGGATAATCTCGTACCTCGGCGTTATCGCGGCTTGTTTCTAGCCCGTGGGAGAACGCACAGGCCCGGACGCACGGAGGGTTCGAAGATTAGTGTTGAGCGATCGAGAACGTAAAACTCGTCGGGGCAACATGAAACGCAACGCTTTTACTCTCGATTTTAGACAAAAAGAAAAAGAACTGTACGGGGCGACTGCTGCACAGCAGGAAGGAAGCTCGGATCGAGTCACCGGAGTCCCGAGAAACCACTGTCAGTCGGACGCTTCTCGAGTTTGGTTCTCTGTGCCTCGAAGCTGTGTTCGGTGGGGCGGTTTTTTCCTTACATGGAAGATACTCGAAGGTGAGACGGGCTTGTCTTCGCGTCTACTTGTCTAGAGTCACGTGCGAAGTCTTACCTTGATTTTCAGTGAGAAATCCGAACGGTAACACTCGACGAACACGACACACGAACCGCGCACCACGGAGCCTCGAGCTCGACTGAGGATGTCGGTGAGCGCTGAAGTGGGGGGGGCAAAAGCGAGACGCCGGCATCGCCAATCAGCGCGACGCCATCCGTCGGCGCCATGTTTCCGAAAATCGAGAGGAGCCAGCGAATGGCGCAGGGGTAGCGACGATCCTTTCGTCGAGACGATGTTCTCGGGGAAGAACCTTCGAAGCTGCGATCTTACATTCGTCCGTCGAGGATCTTCGATCGCGTTTTCGATTCAATCGCGTTTCACCTCATCGCGCACATCGCCGACACGGAGATCGAGATAGACCGTTTTCCCGAACGAATGTTTTCCCGAACGTGCATTCGGTCGTGCACGGCATTTGAAACGCATCGATAGGTTGGACAAAAAATGTACCGTGGGATTTAGGAATAAAATCGTTTATTGTTTAAGATTCGGGCATTGTACAATTTATAATTGCGGGGAAGAGAATAATGATGATGTTTACGGAACGAATGAAAATTAAAAACGTCGCGAACACAACGACACCGGTTCTTCCATTCGTTATATATATATCTATTTATATATATATATACATTCTCTATTTATTTCCAACAAAATAAAAGTAAAATGATAGCGATATTAATGAATAATAATAATTATATCCCTCAGTCGGTTAACGTGAATACATAAGTTGTGAATCATATCGTAATAGGTTTTATTTTCTTTTATATATATATTTTTTTTTCAGTAATACGCCGCACATATGTCTTCGTTCTAAAAAAATCCTTTTCGTCTCTCTCGTAATATACCACATATATAGTTTTCTTTTTTTTCATTTCTTTCCATTATCGCGCGAGCTCTCTATACCCCTGTCCACGATGCGTGTGACTAGTAATAAATGTTGCTTCCGAAATAACTTAAATATTCTCTCACTCGCTGACCGTTAACGCTCGAACGTTTATCGTCCCCCTTTCGTGTCTCTTGCACTGAGAAAAAAAAAACAACTTTAAAACTGGAATGATCGTAAAAGACTGGGAGGATAAAGAGTATTGTGTATAAATACGAAATTGCTTGTTTAATGGTATCTGTACCCGAAAAAGGGGGAGGGGGGAATCGCTTGGACGAATGCGATACAATATCTCTATCGAAGTAAAAATCACGCGCCGCATCCTTTTTCACACTGACATGATCAGTTATTTCGTTCAGCAAGATAACGCAAGTCCGAGTGGTGAAAAACAAATGTTGTCTAATTAGTACCGGAAGCTTTCGTACAGTCTTTGCCAGTTGTTCTAACGTAAAAATTATGTATCATGAGAATTAATAATTAACAAAGTATGCCTCGGGCTTTGGCTCGCCAATTGATCCTCGGAAGCGTTTCCGGCTCCGATATTATATTCTCAAAGGCTCACTTTCATAAAATATCCTTCGCAACGGTCGATCGGCGAATGATAGGTGGACTATATACTATACGAGTGTAAAATATCGATGTGTGAGTATGCATGTGTGTGTGTGTGTGTGTATGGGTGTCTGTCCGTCTGTTTGTCTGTCTTGACTTATCGGGTATATTAATTATCGAGATTAAGGCCACTAGTGGGTGATACAAATACAATATATATAAATATTAAGACTAAAGCGGTCGCCAGCGTTTTGGCAGCCGCGAGACCGGCGACTATACACGGTGTCCAGAAAAAAAAGCCTCCAATCCTAAGCGAATGAGAGAGATAGAGAGAGATAGAGTGGGAGAGAGCGAGAGATTAAAGACTCGAAACTCGCAATGTCTTTTTGTTTTCTCATTATCGCGCAAAAACTTACAATGTTCTCGAATGCCGAAGAATGAAACGCGCTTATTGTCACAGACTTGTGCTAAGCTAAAAGAACTCCCGAGAGCCGCGACACTCGGTTCGTCGTCGAGGATTTCGTTGCCCGGATAAACATTTTGTATAATACGCGGCGAACCGGATTTTGTAGCCTCGATCGTTAAACTTGCATCATAGTTATTTTTTTCTGGACACGCCGCAAGAGGAATTGGGCTATTCGTACTGTATATATATATATATAGATATATATATACATATATATCTATGTGTCTCATCGAACGTCTATATGTTTTTGTTCATTTCTGTATAAACGGTATAGATGATCTCCAAATGGTATTTAATATTTATAACTATCAACTGTTTACCGCGCCGAAAGGTGGCGCGTCTAGAAACATCTCGGTCTCACGTATCCACAGAACGTTTTTTTTTTTTAAGACAAAGGTGAAACATTATCGCCATCGAGAATCGATTCATCCACACTCACACATCCACAATCATTACGCGTAGAAAAAACATTCTCTAAACACGAAAAAAGTCTCACTGTATATATGCCGTCGAGAGGAAGAATGTCTTCGATAGAAAATCTTTTTTTTTTTTTTGAGATCTCTCGTGTGTCTGCTCGCGTTATTGTTTTCCTCGCGAGGCGGACGAAAAAGACGTAGAAAAAATTGTGAGCTAATATCTTGTTGCCTCGGAAAATAAGTTATATCGAGCGAGAACCCCGTTTCGTTTTGTCACGAATATCAACGGACATTGGCCACTTATGAATCGTTAATTGATTTTGTTTGTTTGTTTGTTTGTCTTGTTATCTAAGATTCAGTTTCGTTCGAGTCTCTGTTAAAAGCTGCGTTTAAACGCGGGTCGTCGTTCCCGTTGGCACGCGATACCCCGTAGCATAGCTCCAGGCACAATATTTTTTTTTTTCGACAGCCAGAACTCTCTCGCCGGAGTCCGGCTTAGATCGTGTGTTACAACGTCGACTCGTGTATCACAGTCGTGTCCGGATCGCTGCTCGCGTCGTGAATTATCGCTGGCGGCATGTGAGGCGAAAGGGTTATCGACGAGGTCTTTCTCACGGGTTTCGGCGAGGCCTGTTATGAGAAAAACAAAAACAAAAATATGTATCAGTATCAACGAAATATATTTTGTGGAAAATTTAAAGCGACAATACTAACCCATTCTCGTCTCGACGGTGCCTCGTCGTCCGAGTAGTGATCGATCTCGCCGGTCTCCGTTTCCGTCGAGACGTTCCTCTTGCTCGGCTGCAGCGTCGCGTAATTTCGACAGCCACGATTGAAGTTGTTCAAATTTTTCTCCTCGGCCATCTTGTCCTGGCAGAGTACCTCCTGCGACTTGCTCTGCTTGTTGTTCGTCACGCTGCTGGCGTTCTTGTTGTTGAAGTGAAAGGGCGGCATTCTCGAGACCCAGTGATCGAGCCCCGAGCCAGCGGAGCTCGTCGAGGCAGCCGACGAGTTCGTCGCCGAGCTGTTCGACAAGCCGCGTCTCTGATAGAAGAGCATGTAGGCGGCGTTTGTTATAAGATTCGTGTCCGTAACGGCCTCGACTCTCGTGTCGTCGAAGCAGTACCACTGGGTGTCGTACGGATTGCGACAGAAGGCCGTGTAGTGTCCACCCTGAAGATCCTGACCGTGATGATTGCATATGGCGTACAGATCGTAGACGTTCTCCTCGTATTTTGGTAAATTCTGTTGACGAGGTCGAGGCTTCTTCCACGGCGACCAGCCGAGACCACCCAGCGTCGCGACGTTGTTGTGGCTCGGTACACCGTTGTGAGGAGCCAGATGCGGATTCATGTCGAATCCGTACAACGGAAAATCGACGAGCATCGTCAGTTTCGAGGTCGCCCGCTGTCTCGACTGCTGGCGAAATCTCTTCAGATGTATAACGAGAATGTCCGGAAGCGACCACAGCCCGAGTTTCTTGACTACCTCCTGTTTCCTGTTGCAGTACGGACAGTGCCACGCGTCCTCCGCGCCGAGAATCTCCGGCCGTGTGTAAAGATCGAAACACTCCTCGAGCGTCACCGCACAGCCTAGCTCGGCGTTCGTCTTCAGTTGTTTGACGCTCGCGTGCTCCTCGATCTGATCACTGTCGTCCTGTATTATTTTGCTCTTCGTCGACTCGTCCCACTCCAAAACGAGTTTGACGTGCTGAGGTCCGGAGTCGTCGGCGCAGAGGGCGAGAGCCTGCTCGATTTGCTCGGTGTAGAGAGGATGCTCGACACCCGGATCTATGCAAGGATGCTCGTCCTGTATCGGCGTCGCCGCAGGATCGGCGACGCGGATGTTGAACAGACCAGGATTCTGACTCGACGTCAGCACGTCGTCGCTCAGCGTCGTGTGCATCTCCTTGAGCAACAATTTTTGGAGATCCTCGTAGGACGTCTCGCGGGACACCTGCATCGTGTAGGGACTGCCGAAACGCTCGCGCAGATCTCCCTTCGCAAGCACGTTCACCCACACCAGCAGTATGTAAGCCTGCTCGGTGGGCTCCTTCAGTTGCGGCAATTCGATGCAGTAGAGAGGATCGTTTTCCGTTATCGCCGAGAGTGGCTGACAGTCCGAGAACGTTCTGCGAAGCAAAAATAGCAAGAGGGTCAGTAACAAATATAAATAAATGTAAATAAATATAAATAAATATAAATAAATATAAATAAATATAAATAAATATAAATAAATATAAATAAATATAAATAAATATAAATAAATATAAATGTAGGCATTGCGACGGCGATGAAGACTTTTTTTTACGAGATAGCAATTCGATATAAAAATAAAAATTGTTATTCCGGAGCATAGCCCTTCCACGGACATGCCGGTGAAGTGATCTCGATTGCGAGATATGCTGTACCTGTGAAAACCTTCGTCGTGGATCTCCGTGAGCAGCATATGATTTTCCTCGATGCCGGTATCGCTGGCGAGAATCTCCCTGAGCTCTTTGACATTCGCAGCCTGATTGACGCTGACCCCGATTCTAACTTGTCTTGGCTGTTGGGATGTGTACAGAACGTTGACGAAGAGATTTATCTGCCGATGATGCTGAGGCACCGGCACGGAGACGCACAAAAACGGATCGAACGTATTGGACTGCCTGTGACATCTCGGACACGTCAGACTCGAACGAAATTGGGCCTGGAACACAGCGTGGACGAAGGAATTGTTGCATCGAACGTGATTCGCCAGTGTCTCCGCGGCCACTGCCGCGTCCGGTCTTCCAAATGAGTTCTGAAATGAGAAGAAAAAAACAAACATTGTTAAAAAAATGTTTATGCATTTTTAAAAAAATGTGTTGCAACGTTTATTTCTACCAGACGGCGTTGATGGTGCTTTGGTCGCTCATGAATAATTTAAGCCTGGTAGAGGCAATGAAAAAATTTATTTCCTTCTGACCCGCGAGTTTCCGCATCGAATATTGAGTTAGGAGCAAAATAATCAGGCACGCGAGAATAGGCGAAAAATCAAAGCGTTTCATTGCGATAATCGATGGCCAAAAAAATGCCTAAAAGAAGAAATCAGAGGAGTTTTAAAACGTAACCTGTCCAAGTGGGGCAATTTGTTACAAACCACAATGGAAATGGTAGGAGAGGGAAGAATTTGAATGTTATCGCTGAAGGAAATATACAAGAACTCCGGAAAATAATAAAGAAAAGTATCCAAATTAAAACGGATCAAGGATTGCAACTAGACTGGGCTAAGGTTGAAAAATCTAATTATTGTAAATAATTTAAATATCGGAAACTGTCTATTGAGGCTGAAGCATGCTGGGAAGATAAAGGTGTGAGAGCAGAAAACAAAGAAACCTGGCAGAGAATACGATGCGGAAATGTGGGTAAAAGCTGGAGTGGAGGTTTCAGGGACGTTACGTGTAGTTTATGCAAAAAAAAATAATAAAAAAACCTTAGCCACATTCTCAATTGTAATGAAGCAAGAAAACGAATTAAAACAGTGATCGTAACTAATTTAGATTATTGGACAGCTAACGAAGATGGTTGTGAACTAGAACATAAAATTGAATCCATTCAAAAGGACAAACCGCTCCCTGCACTTTGTAATTTTATAAGAGAATTTGCGAAAATTGTATGAAATGTGACGAAAAATGCAAAAGAATGAAACCTCGGAATGCGTGAGATGAGTTTAATGAGGTAGAAGAACTGTAAAAACCCGAAGAGGGTACACGGGGAGAAAAGAATTCGTATGAAATTTAATGTGCAGGTACTGGAAGTTTGTGTCCATAAACTCGTATATTACATTTCATGCACAACTGTGATGAAAAATTTACCTATAGTATATTAAAAACTTTAGGAATACTTTACTTGTAATAATTAACATTAATTTTACTATAAAAGTACTTTAAATCCAATTAACTTGCTTAAATTTCACTGTAAAAAAATTTTATGTACCAGCTTTTGGGTAAAAATGTACAACTTTTTTTTTAACAGTGTATACATGCAAATAAGATATACGCATACAACGCCTTTCATTCGTCGCTTATTACAGATGATATTTTTAATCGTTCTTCGGGGAATGAGAATTTCTGACTTCCTGTAAGGAAACATTTGTCGAACGCGCAACACGCGAGTAGGTATACGAAGGGTGCAGAGTCCCCGGGTAGGACTCCGTTCTAAATATATCCCTATCTATTCTCGTACATCTATGTTTGACTATGCGGCATGTATATTCATGAGTAGATAAGCAGCTCCGACTGCCTCCTGGAATAACCAACGGGAGTGCATACGAAAGTTGAGGAAGGTGAAAAACGTCGAGCGTCACCGATGACCATGAAAAATGCATGAAACAATAAAAACAAAAAGTGTCCTCGTCGCTTCATCCTCGACTCGCAAAAATATTCCATTTGTGTGTCGGCAATGTCGAGGACGAGCGATAAAATTTGTCGAAGCACCGAGACGATGGAATTGCAAAATCGAGTAATGGATTTATCTCTCGACGCCCTTCCGCGGGATCAACGGAGGGGGTGGGGGGGGGGGGGGGGGGCGGCCGGGGGGGGGTGTACTACGCGCGATCGATTCTCCGACCTTGAAAATGGTTTCAGGGTCGCCCGCCGAGTTCCGCCGGGTGGGGGTAAAGTACGGACACCGGAAGATAAATAAAAAAAGGAAAAACATAGCGTGTTGCACAATACCTGGACGGAAACGATCGACAACGGAGAACCGTGGATATTATTGACGCGTTAGGTAAACGGAGCTCGAAACGCGAAGCAGATCTGTTATTATAGGAAGTTCCGACACGCTCCGGTCGCTCGTGGGTTCTCGTCGAGTGCAACTGGATTCGCGCTGGTATGATTGTTACGTTGCGATCGCACGATCCGGTCGACGAGTGAAATGCACGCGAGAATGGTCATAAAGCAACGTAATCGATATGCGGTTTTCACGATTCGAGAGCAATGCCGGTAAATGCCATGCACTTTGTGGACCGAGCGGCAATAATGCCGGCTTATTCTATGGCGAATAATTACCGCTCGGAATTATAGAATTACGCTATAGCTTTGCACTGTCAAAGATTTTGAAAAAAAAACGTAATACAGAAAATTATTAATCTTATTTTATGCACGAACTGGTCTCATAATTTTTCATTATTGCACTTATTATATTTTGAAAAAATTGTAATTGTACACAATATAATATTATTTTTGTTTGCCGAATATATGGATTGGTAAGAATGGGTAACGAGGGAAAGAGGTCGAACAGTTGGACACTTGAAGAAAAAAAGGTATTAGTATCAACAAATTAATTTCAGCCCGAGGAGTTTCGCCGACTATCTCTCGCGAATATGTACAGCTTGGAATACGGTATACCTTGGTCGGTGAATTGTCAAATAATTTGAAAATAAAAGAAAAAAATACCTTACACAGAAAAAAAAATATCATTGATTCAAGTAAAATTTGCTTGCGGGCTGCCAATAAACAAAAAATGTTGTTTCAATTCTACTTTCAATTCGTTTAATTTTATACCGGATTGAAACGATAACATATCACCTTGCCAGTTTTCACGTCATTGTTTCAATATCGTATGGAATTGTAAGAATTACAAATAGAATTGAAACAAACATTTTTTTCTTTGGCAGCCCGCAAGCGAATTTTTTTTCTGTGTACTTTTCTTCTTTTTATGCATAAATCGGTCCTTCAAACTTCAACCACTATAATTATAATATAAAGAAATATTATAATTATATACAATATATTATTAATTTTGTTTCGCGCGTAGGGTAGAGCGGGGCAGAATAGGGTAACGGGGCAAATCGGGGTTTTTGCGCAAAACTAAATTTTCCAATCATTTTTTGATGTCCGAATTCACCCTATCGGATACATCAGGCTTTCCTGCCCAGTTTTGCCACCTTGTCCGATCCAAAAATGATTCTAAAATTCCGTTTTGCCCCGTTGCCCCATTTTGCCCCGCTCTCCCCTACCGGCAAAGTTATTTAAGACCGAGGAGTTTCGACGAGTTCCGGGTAAACCGCGCGAGCCGAGGGAGCGAGAGATGGTCGGTACTCTTATCGGCTTTCCCTGTCCAGCCCTTTAACTCGATGCCGCTTCTTCGCCGGAGCTCCCGGGTGGAACCGCGCGCGTACGCGCCGAGAGGAAAGAGACACGGGGGGCTTCCCCTAATCGGATCACCGGAGCATTCGTCCCGCTACGTGTACGAGTTATGCACGTCGCTTTACACAAAATACCCCGTTACACGTGCACATCCACACATCTGCGTTTGGTAACCGAGCGTATAAACAGCACCAAAGAGTCACCTAAAACACCTATTGTTATTATTATATTTTCGATACCCAACGTTACGATACAATTAGGCCGGAAATTATTCACAAGTGTGATACACGATACACACAGGAATAAAAGGTTTCGCCAGCCGATGTGGGGCTTCTCACGAGAGTGAAGAAAAAAAAAAAAGAAAAAAAGCAAGCATAAATTAATGCGGTGTTAATATGAAAAGATGGGATGCAGGCTGAGAATCGAGAGTTCCGTTGATACTCACGAGCCTGTACCATGAGAGTTCTCGCGTACGAAATGGAGCGCATTCGCGAGGGACGAGGGTGTCGCCGATAATAATGTCGGAGGAGGGGGGGGGGGGAGAAGGTGTGGAAGCTGAGACGAGGGAAATCCGAACGCACAAAGGAGTTCGAGCTCGGTGTCGGGCCTCTCGAAACAAATGGGTCGCTCATTAGAGCGGCGCGCTGCGCTCCGTGCATTGTCGCCTGTCTTCCTCGGTTCGTTTTGCCAGTTACCGGCTGAGCGATCGTGCGAAAAACGTTTGAATATGTACTTTTCGTCTGAGCAAACATCGCGTGTATCTATCCGCTAGTTTCCACGCCACTGGGAGAGACTCATTTTGCTGAGGGAAGGAAACGCTTCGAAGTGCGAGCGGGCGACGATTCCAATGAGTCATCGCGGCGAACCTATGGAAGGCTCGGATGCTGCCTCGAAATATCGACTGACTTTATCCACGACTACCGAGTCATCTGCGAACATTCGATTGGCGATTTTTGTTTTTTTTTTATTGTAAATTTCGTTTTATTAATCGTGAATCTTTGTTTTATTAATCGTACGTTTGTATTTTATTAATCGTAAATGTCTGTTTTATACAAAAATGTATGACACTCAGTCGGTAAATGGGAGGGATGCTCGGATGCTGCCTCGAAATATCGACTGACTTTATCCACGACTGTTTCTACCGAGTCACCTGCAAACATTCGATTGGCGATTTTTGTTTTGTTTTTTTTATTGTAAATTTCGTTTTATTAATCGTGAATCTTTGTTTTATTAATCGTACGTTTGTATTTTATAAATCGTAAATGTCGGTTTTATAAAAAATGTATGACACTCAGTCGGTAAATTGGCGAGATGCTGGGGTGCTGCCTCGAAATACAGGCTGATTTTATGCGCGACTGTTCAATCCGAGCCACCTCCAAACTTTCGATTGTCGATTTTTTTTTTATTAATCGTTATTTTTTTTTATTACACAATTATAGAAATCAGTCGGTAAATGGACGAGCCTGTGCAAGGCTCGGATGCCGGCTCGAAATATCGGCTGATTTTATGCCCTCCACTCCACCCGAGCCACCCATCCAAACATTCGATTGTCGAATTTTTTTACTCAAAAAATATTGATATTCGGTAAATGGGCGAGAATATGCAAGGTTCGGGCGTTGGTTCGAAAGCTCGAATCATTTTATGCCTAAAATTCCACCCAAGCCACTTCCAAACATGCGATTGTCGAAATTTTTTTATTATTAATCGTGATTCTTTATTTATTCATTGTTTTTAATAATTGATGTATTTTAAACCGTTCTTCGTGTTATGACAAATCGACCGAAGGATCTTGGAGTCATGCAAGCGGAACCGACGCATTTCTTTCGATTAGCTAATCGTCCGTGTGCTAAAAATGTGTGACAATGATAATTGTCACACATCGGTGGGTTTTTATTTATCAGCACAACTAGTCCATGTCCTCGAGATATCGCCGCCGTCGCTGTCCCACTGAGATAACACCTTCTGCAACTTAGACGCAATCCACTCGCTGGTAACCCACGTCAGCGTCGACCATTACACCTACATCGGGACGAGCAATGGACGTGCTAAAGCGTTCGGCGTTATGCAATCGTCCAAACTAAACATTTCTGTCGCGAGAGTTGGTCCCTCGTCGATGGACTATTATTGTATCGTCGCGGTCGAGCCTGCCACGGTCACCCGGTAGGGTCCGCGCTTCCCGGTCGACGACCTATTCGATTTCAGACTCATGCTTAAAAAAATAAAAATAAAAACGTGCAAAGGGATTTGCACAATTACGTCGTCATTTTTTACGGTTTTGCGCGTAATTTCCTCTATGATAAATTTCGTTGTTCGAGTTTAGCTTCCTCATGTAGGAAGCTATAATTAAAATACAATTTTCACAACAAAAAAAATAAAGGTCCATTATAAGAAAGCGATATGAAAATTCCAATTTTCAGTGCTTTTTAATTGTTAAACAAAAAATTTAAGTATACAAAAACACGTGCAAATTACTTTGCACATTTTTTCGTAACATAAAAAATGTCGACATCTCATAAAATTAAAACTGTTAAAATTTACGTTATTACAATTTACGATGTTACAATTGACCCGTGTTACTTTTGTCCCCGGTCTCCCCTATACAAGTTCAACCCGCTATCTCAAGCCGTTTCCGAGTTATAGTCATTCTAAATGATGCAAGTCTGTCACATACACATACACACATACATTCGGACGCCAGCTAAAAATCACATTTCTCGACGTTTTCGACAAGTTCTAGTACGCTGACATTAAAATCGCTAATTTTTTTTTCCCGAACATATAGCTTCCTCTATGAGGAAGCAAAAATCGAAAAAAATCGGCTGTAAACTTTAGACGATCGAGACTCGCGTTTGTGCGATTTCTCCGGTCATAGATCATTCAAGCTCGAGTCTAATTCCACCGAGTGGGATAAGGATCAAGCGCGGAAACGAGCGGACCAAGATCATTGGTCCGATACCGCTGAACTGCGGAAAAAAAAGAAATAATAATAAATAATAAAAAAACACTATGGAATTCACATTAATCTCGCCTGATGTCCGAAGCTCGGAGGATCTCGGTTATACAGGATGTACCGAAGCGATAAACATTCTCGGTGCAACGCGCTTCGGTGCACTGGCCCTGATTCATAACTTGTAATTAGCCCGCGTTCTCGTTCGGTTCTGGCATCGACGACGTTATACTCATCGTCATATATGTGTATAAAATATAGACATATATGTATATGCGGCGAGTATAATCATAACGATCGTCGACGTCGTCGTGTGTACTCTGGCGGCTGGAATTCGAAACTTTCGTCGCGCAGCGACATTATATATAATGCCCTTCCATGACTTTCTCCTCGGTCTTTCTCTCCCTTCGACTTTATATCTCAAGCATTTTGCTTCCTCATAGAGGAAGCTTTGTTTTCGTAAAAAAAAAAAAAAAAAATTGAGATTTTAATGTCAGAATACTTAAAATAGTCTAAAACGTCGAGAAATATGATTTTTAGCTGGCGTCCGGATGTATGTG
>JAPYZC010003949.1:0-12866 GCA_030522665.1 Ichneumoninae sp. A BG-2022a
GGGGGGGCCCCCCCCCCCCCCCCCGATCTTATTGCCTGAGTCTAGTCGAACAAGCAAGCCCCGCTTCGGTTTTTTTTCTGGTCGAAGTAAAGAAAAACCTAGCGCCCACAAAATTGTTTTAAACCGTCGGGCGAGCATTGTGCATGCTCCTTTACCCGATCGCACCCGAGTGATCGGGAACTATAAAGGCAGCGTCACAATGCATAGCGTGGGTAAAATCAGAGTGGCGTATCTTACGCGACTGTACACATAAAATACAACCTTTTGATTCTCGTCACGGGACGTAACGCCGGAACGCTTGCGATACTAGGAAAAATGTCCAGCAGCGTTAACGTTTCGCTCTCGTCGTCGCAGCCTTCGCTCGTTCGCTGGTAGGAAGAAACGTCACTGGCGGCCGTTCTCGCTCGGCTCTCGTCTGAACGCTCGAGTGGGAGAAACGCGCGAGTCACGCGTTTACAGCCGACGACTGAGACACAGTCGCGACGAGGCTTAATGGTTCATCCGAGCTGATAGCCCGGTTCTTGCGCAAGTATAACGCACAGCCTGTTGGTACAGCTCAGCAGAGTTGTACCAACGATTTATACCGATTTATATATATATATATATACACAGAGCGTGTGTGTATTTTTTCAGACTGCGGAGTAGGGGAATCCGACCCGAGCAAACAACGTCCACGACTACGCCTGTGTGTGGGCGAACCGTTCGTGCGTTTTGTACCTCTCTCGATAATAGTAGTCCGAGCAAGCACGTTGCTGAACATTTGACTATTCGATCGCGTTCGTTGCTTCCTTGTTTGCGTCTGAGTAACATCGTTCTTGTTACGCAATAACGCGATGCCACATACACATCGATAAATCAACTTTCCCACGTGATTACGTTTCATCCATCGTTCGTTACAATGTTGTTGATAGATTTGTCGGCAACATTAACATTCCGTTCTTACTAATAACTGTTATACCGACCGGTGCACGATTAATTATGATAGATCAACAGATATTTTTTATCCGTTTGCCTCCTTGGCCATCCGACGTTCTGCAGGCAGAAGCAAGGGCGGGAGTTTTCCGAGAGGAAGGATGAAATAAAAAATTTAAAAAGCGGTAGCTGTGAAGAATGCTTCGCGACGTGTATTTCATCTATGGGTAGTGTGTTCACCAAAGCATCGGGGAAGAAAGTAAATATATGAGGTATTCCATACGGTTTCGAACGGTCAAAAAGCCGAACCTCTCCAAAAAATGTGTAATTTTACCACAATTCATGATTGTTTACTACGGGTTTTTGTAAATTTTTTCTGAATTTTCGGATCGTATTTTTTTGAGATATCGAAAAAATGAACTTTTTTTAAAAACCCCTATATCTTAAAAACTATTAGCCGTACAAAAAAACGCTTAAGACATAAAAGTTGCAGTTATAAGCGAACTTTTGAAAACAAAATTTTATACATTTTTTTGAATGCAATAAATGTCCATTTCTATGAAAAATAGACTAAAATGTTTTTTTTCAGCCAATATGTCATGTTTGATTTTTCTTTAAAAATTTCAGAATATACTCTCGAGTGTGTAGAGTGATCTCATATTTTTGTTTGGATGGCCGAGACGCCCGTTTGATAGCTATGCTCTGTTTAAGATCGATTTTTCATTTAAAAAATCATTCAAAAAAATCTACAAATTTTTGTTTTCAAAAGTTCACTTAAAACTGCAACTTTTATGTCTTAAGCGTTTTTTGTACGACTAATAGTTTTTAAGATATGGGATTTTTTTTTTAAGTTCAATTTTTCGCTATCTCAAAAAAATACGATCCGAAAATTCAGAAAAAAATTACAAAAAGCCCTAGTAAATAATCATAAATTGTGGTGAAATTACACATTTTTTGGAGAGGCGTACAGATGTTGGCGACTCGGCGGATACCGTCGGAATGCACTTGTTCCTGAATGGAGTAGAATAAAAAAACGAAGATGCTGCAACGCCATGCAACATAGACGACGCGGATGAGAGACGAAAAGACGTCAAGAGAGTCTCATCGTCGTCTCAATCGTTTCTTTGCACTTCCCCAAGATATCACCGACGTCTCCTTCGCACACTCGCGCGAACGGTGTACACAGCTCCGTTACGAATTTGCATATGATAAATACCCCCTCCCTCTCTCAATCCTCCTCCCTCCACCTCCCGACCGTCTCACTTCTCTTTCGCTAGCCAGCTGAGCGATGACAAGGGGTGCTCGTCTTCTCGTCTGTCTATCCGTCGGTGGGCATCTATTTCTCGACGAGTTAGAGGTGCCACCTGTACGGCGACACGTGAATTCGCCACGATAATCAAACACCGAGAGAATGGGACAGACACGCAGGGATAAACCGGGGAGGATTTCAGCGCCGGCTGGAAAAGGGTGTGCGCTCAACCACGTGGCGGTTTGTATTGCGTAATACGTTATTTGCCGTAAAGCAGATGAGGCGGAAACGTCGATTCAATTGAGAAATTCATTATCGCCCTACATGAGTAATATGTCGTCAACTTTAGGACTGTTATTTATTTATTATTAATATAGTAACGTTTTACTTTTAAAGAATTTTTTTTTTCAAACACTTAACTCTTCACGTACCGGATCCTTGTTTAACGAGGACCTAGAATTTGCCAAGACGCAACCTTCGAACAATCCGTGTTAGAACAAGTTAGTGTTCTAAAAAAATCTGTAAACATTCATAGACGTACCCTGAAGTGTTTTTTTTTCTTTTTTCTTTGATAACGCAGTTTTTGTACTTAAAAGAAGGCATGGTCGATCGGCAAAAAGTTCCCGGTACATTTAATAATGGGGGATAGAAATTTTTTTGTTTTTTATATCGGACTAAATTTTCTTCTCGCGAGAAGACCATATTAATCTGCGAGTATTTATTTATTTATTTATTTATTTATTTATTTTCATCAAAACACCAACAGGTAACATTTAGTGATCGAGAATCGTGGAAGCACGAATAACGATTGACTCTCAACGAGAGGATATGGAGTACACAAAAGCTGTCCGAAGGTGGGGGAGCCATCCGGGAAGCGGAAAGGAAACGCCAAGGAACGAATACGCGTATCGCCCGTAGTCCAGTCGATGTTGATGTGCAGCGGTAGTGTGGCGGCCGTTGTTCTTGGAGGGAAAGTAAGTTATGCGTGGCACGTGATCTTCGAAGATCCGTGGATATACGACGAGCCACGAGCCTCCCGGAACTTCCCCTCCTCATCGATTCCACCCCGAGTATTACGCTACTATATACATACGATAGATCATGCCAGTGTAGTTTAGAATCATATATATCTGTGGGGTTTACGGACAAAATACACGCCGACCGAACAAAACTCTCATATGAGTCAGTAGGCTAACGGGTAAACTATTATTATTATTATTATTATTATTATTATTATTATTTTCGATATATTACACATACCATGTAGGTACAGTAATATATATGTAACATGAATGTGCAAGTTTTGCAGGTAGAGTAGACGTACAAGTGCAATAACTCTCGTATGAGTCAGTATATCCAAACTCTTTTTTCCATTCGCGTCGCGTACGCGCACGTGTATAGTACACGGAGAGGGGTATTTCTCTGTACGGCCTCTTCGGCATCTCAACGCTGTTTCCGTCATCCACGGCTCCCGCTGTTGTACTCTCTGCTCGAGCTACTGGTCGCTCTAGCGCGAGCACAACGTCGACGGGGAGATGCGTGAGCCGTCCTTAAAAAATAACCGGCTCGCGTTCCACGTGGGGACTGCGGTTCTCTGTACCTCCCCCCCCCCCTCTCTCTTTCACTCCCGCTGGGTTCCTATCTATTTGCGAGCTTCGCGCGCTAACGCTTCGCAACCTGCCCCTTCCACGAGAACTTTTTACCGATAGGTAAACTAAACGAGAGGTGGGGAGCTGGGAGAAACAGAGAGAGAGAGAGAGAGAGAGAGAGAAACGAGCTTGAACTACTACCACTGTGTCCCCTGTCACCTGTTGTCTCTCGACGGCCGTCGTTCGTTCACTCGCTCACTCGACCGACTGGCCTCCCTGCTCTCTGATGTACACAAATAAGATTCATTCACGCTCATCGAACGCAACTGTTTGCCCTGTTTTGTTGTTCTTGTTGTTGTTTGTTTTTTCTTCGTTTTTTTTCCCCATCCAACTTTCGATCCAGCTGTGTTGGCATTCGATCGATTCAAAATACTTACATTTTCGCGCGCTATACAGAGGGAGCGTGAAAGTGTCTAAAGCTTCCCTCCCGAAGCGACAAGGTGAGTACACGCTTTCGAGGAAGTTTCGAAATCGCTGAATTATTCAATGTATACTACGTAAGACGCAGAGTGCGGAAGGTGGGGCTACGATGTTGACTGTATTATGGAATTTTCGAGGAAACCCGCGAGCGCCAACGAGCACTCGGCAAGCGGGCCCAGTAGGGGGGAGGGTCAAGGGCATTGAATAAATTGGAATTTACGTTCCGCGTCGCCGGCGGATGACTCAATAGGAACCGATTACCGCCCGAGTACCGAGCATTGAATAAAAGTTGAAATCGAAGAATATAACGAAAGTTTGACGACGGCGGGGGTTTTAGGGGAGGTCAACGAAATCGCCGCGAGGACTTGCGGCGGTAAAAGTTGGAGGGTCAAGGACACGCCTTTCGAGCGCTCTATACCTACAGAGTGGCATCAGCTATACCGCCGGCTGTGTACTAAAATCGGTCGCAAGTGAGAGGGAACAAAAAAAAAATCACAAAACCAAGTGCCAGCTGGATCTCATTCCACGAGACCGCAATGAACGACCGAGCGAAAGAATGAAAGAAAATAAAGAAAGAAAATGGGTGTCTCCCCCACCCCGGCGTCGCGCGACCGCGCGACAAGTACCATTATTCCTCTTTCATTACCACGCTGCCGGTTACGTTGTCCTGGCGTCTGCGTACCTGCTCACGTACAGTTCTCTAAACGGTGGGTGGCGTGCAAATTAGTCGGTCACCCGCACAAAGGAGAGTCCCACTGCGGTTTGGATCGTACGGAGGAGGGGGCGGGGGGGGGCGTAGGAGGCGCCGTTTACAACTACAACAGGACGAGGCGAAAACGGTGTAGCTCTATTCCCCCCACAGTGTTGAATCTCTCTATTACTCCCTGTTTACTCTGTATACATTCTGTATTCATGGCACTGTGTTCATGGCATTGTGTGCTCGGATAGTATAACCTTGCATTTCGTGTTGCCTGTGCGGTTTGCGTCGGCGGTATGCGAACGTGTACATCCGAGGGGTCTCACGTGCCCGCGACGACTCTCGGACCGAGGTCTAAGACCAGTCTCGGCGAGATCGATCTCGATTGAACGTCGTCCACTCTCGTTGCGGCACGTGGAATCGCGAGGGTTTCTCGCGGTAACGGTTTGTTCTTCCTCGTGTTATGTATACTGTATACGCCGCTGCTGTACTCGTCGAAGGATTTCCGGGTGAACAGGGGAGAGAGGAAGACGAGAATGGAACAGCGGAGACAACGATTACCGTTAACTAAAGTCGAGCCCAACTTTTTATTTTTTCTATATATTTTTTTTTGACGTCGATCGACTCGCGTACGGCAAATAAATCGCCCTCGGCACAGTCGCAAGTGTGCTTAGTTGTGTATGAAAAAATTCACTCTTAATCTTTTCTCAATTGCGTATCCTTTGTTTATCCATGAATTTCGATCTCGCTCGACGAATGTAACCGTGCAGTGTATTCGGCATACGGCGAAGCACGCGGAAGTTGTGTTTGTAAGCGAACAGTGGCAGCGAATAGACTAAGAAACGAATTTACTATTACGGCGAGACTGTGCGCGACACTGCAACGGACTTGATCGCACACGGCCTCTCTCGTCTTCGTGATGTAAACAAATCGAGGAAGCCAGCGCTAGAACCAAACACGGAGGTTACCCGAACGATAAGTCCTTCGCCTTGCCTTCGATGCTTCGTTCGATCGTCAACCGCGAGAAAGTTGAGCGACGACGCGAGACGCGATATCATTCCGCCTAAATCTCAATTTCGCTTTGATTTCCGATAAACGTTGCGTACAGCCGATTGGTTTTCGGCGGCTGGAGGAGCACACACGCTCCACGGTTCGATGATCGGGACTCTCGTCGGTGTGTTTCCCCGTTAATAAGCCATTTGCATAATCGTTCTTCTGCCCGGCGCGCGTGTGCGCAGTGATTGTCACATATCGACCAGGGACGATAAATTCCGGAATATTTATAGATTAACTTAGGGTGCACTCGAGCAGTAAATTAACCGAAGGAAAAAACGGATGAGTGTCAACAATAACTGTACGAGTCACCTCAAATTTTGCAGCTTTACCGTTGACAGTTTTTACCATTGTCGATAATACAGAGTTCGAGGACCGTCACTTTAGACGATTGAAATAAAAATCGACTAGTATCCATTCGTCCGGCAACTTTTGTAATCTCGCGAGTAGAGTTTGTTAAAGTTCGTTGCGAGAGTGAGAGAAAATAATGATGAAGAAACCTGGATGCGTACTATAGAATGTACTACAAAGCTGTAGCGGCGAGAGGAGAGTGGGAATGCGGCCGCCTCGGCGAAGCACCGCAGGTGGAACGATACGAGAGACCTCCGTAAAACACAACATGCCGTAAATCACACAGCCGGGCACTCCCGCGTGAGTGCGTGCGGGCGCGCGTGTGTGTGTGTGTGCGGACGGTCCGACAGCGGTAGGCGCCACGTGCGACGTTTTCCCGGGCGAATATCCGCAGGAGGAACTGTAGTGGCATGTGCTAGTAAACACATTGAATTTATGAATGAACGATACGGAGTGACCCGGCAAGCCGCTAATCTATTAGCAGATCCCCGCCGCGATATATTTCTCATTAATGGGTAAGGGGAAACGGGGCCTCGGTCGGCGGGGCTCTCTTCGACCGGGTATCGTGTCTACCGCCTCAATTATTTACTATTGTATAGTACGCAAGCGTCGTGTCGTCGATGCAAATAGAGGCTTGTACCAATCATAAGCGTATCGGCCATCGACGCCGTCGAACGACAATTTTCCATTCTCATCAATGAAAACGTCCTCACCGCGTCATCACCTTCGAATTATTCCCTCGAAACATTTCTCGAACCGACCGACGCGCCCCGTCGCATCTTCCTTTTCCACCAGAGTCTAATAAGCCATATCTTAATTTATACAGTACATGTTGGCAATGTACCTGGGCGGACCTCGACGAGTCTATTCCGATTAAACCCTTACTCGGCGTTGCTCGCAGTCGGTGATGGCCACGACAATAAAACGATAATAATGGCCAAGGGATGATCGACCACGTGATAGCGATATATAGATTCTTCGAAAATGTATTGGGCCTCGGCGAATTATGATAATAATGAAAATATGTGTATATATGTGTATATATATATATATATATTTTTTTTTTTTCATAGCTGCGGCTAGACACGAAGAGGAAAAATGGGCCAAACGAATGAGATTGAATGAGCGAGGGGTAAAATAAAAACGGAAGAACTCGTCCGGAGGAGAGAAAAAAAACAACCCCTCGGTGGAATTGTTGTCGTCGCCGTAGCCATGGAAACGTCAGCCCCCCCGCCCCTGATGCTCGTTCATAGGCGTTTGTACTTTTTTCCCGGTCTCGTTCTACCGCACGCATTATATTTCTCTTTTCTTCCTTTGCTCGTTCGCCGACGTCGCCTCGCCGAGATTCTCTCCCCTCCACCCCACGCCGCCGAACGTGCCGCGAGCGTCGTCGTCGCTAGGTTTCCTCTATGACTGGCCAAGTAAAGAAGCGATTGACTACCACCACGAACGTTCGAACGTCCCCCCGCCGGCGCACTTGATCCCGCTGTTGCCGCTATACCACCTCGATCGGTCACGCTCGTTCAGCGTTCGCCTCCCTCTCTCCCTGCTCTCCTTTCCGCCCGCTCGACGTCACCGAAAGCCCCCTTCGCTGCCCAAGGAAACGCGGGATCGCATCGAATTCAAACTACCGAACACGAGGTTACCACGCGTCAAATCTGACATTCCGCCACGGCGTGGTGAGCGCACACCTCTCTCCCGGCTATCCTCGCGCGTCTTTCCCGCATTCACTCCGCACACCCGAATAAACCGGCGAACAAAATATTCGTGGTTTCTATTATTAAACTAATACTGCAATAACTTTGTACGTTGAGCTACCTAATCGACTAGATATCTTATTTCTCTTCAATTATGTATATATAAATATTTTTTTCCGTCAGTAAAAGTTTTTTCAGTTGCAATAGAGTCACGAGAGCCATACCAATTAAATTTATACTATGCTCTTGTCAATGACAAATTTCCGATCGAAAAGATCTTTCAAGCTATGCTTTTTTTTATTATAATTATTTGTTTCTGCGATCATTGAGAAAAGCGCCAGAAAGACTCTCGAGTGTAGCAACTTTGGATTCCACAGCTGAGAAACAGCCCAAGGCGACTTAATCGTTACCGCAGCGGAGGAAGAGATGAGATCACTTTTTCTTTGCTACGGACGGCGGGTACGCGCACGTTGTCAAAATTTGACGGGTAAATAAATAATCGCGGGAACACTCGTTGCGCTTTGGGCTCGAATAATATCTACGACTACAGTTCCTGCGTAACGCACGACAGTCACCAATAGACATTGCACGGTCTCTTATAGGTAACGCGAACCGCACAATCGAATGAAAAATTCTCTCTGCTATTGAGATATCTAGAATGGATCACTTCTGACTCGGGCCCGGGGGGGGGGGGGGAGAAAGTCGCCGAGCTATTGGTATATCCCAGTTCAAAAGGGATCTCGATCTGTCGCATTGTCATAGAGAAAACCTCGCTCGACAGTCGAATTGACAATAATGTGTAATTCGAAAGAAAAAAATCAAAAGTAAAATTTAACAAAAATACATCTGTCACACGTAGTGTCACTTTTGTTGTTGTTGTTTAAACTCACCTGTCCAACGTCACACCACATTATTATTTAGCTGGCACTGATGACAGCATCTTGGATGGTTGGTAAACCATGCACAGAACACGGTGTTTGATCGTTTTGAACAAAAAATATTCTCCTAGGTGGATGTTTTTTTCTCTCCCCTTTGGAAATCGACCGTGGAAGGCCCGATGGTTTTCTCGGCGACAAAGTAATATCGGAACGAAGCTATTTAACAGCAGCAGTCTCTTTCTCTTTGCTGTCCGTCGTTCAACACGTCTTTCGTATCCTTTTCTCTGTCGTCTCTTCTCCTCACAAACCGATTCTACTCCGTCTCGTTGAATTATGTATGTTTATTTATATTATTTATATATATATATATACATATATATATATTATATATATGTGTGTACGCGTTTCCTTTTAAATTTATTTTTTATAACGTCACGATATCACGTTTGACACAGAGCCGTCACCTCGCATAAGTTGTGTATTATACGAGAGATGCCACAGCCCGCGCGCACGATCACTCCGAATTATAAAATCAACTCTCACGGACGACCCTACTGACTGGCTAGCCATGCAAAGCATTACTGAGTACTCTGACAACAGAGTCTTCGCCGAGTGCCGTGCCGCGCCGCTCGGTTTTCCACCGAGCGCCGAGCTCGGCGAATTCCGTCGATGCTCGGCCCACCTGCACTTCGACACGACGGCACGGAACTCAGGGACGTAGCTTCTCGGATACGGTGCCCCGGGCCTCCCGATACCCGACGCCTAATAACAACGAACCCGCTCGGTTTCTCTGCACGAACACTGCTTCGGGAATTTCTCTGTTACCCAGCAACGACCGAAGCCACGCGTCGACGAGGCGAGCTAAGCGAAGGGAGACGAGGCCAGGGCCGTTGACGCGGGTGAATCAACCAGCAGCTCTACCAGCTCTCGAGATATACACTCGGTACGAAGGACCAGTCAACTGCTGTACGCTGTGTCGCGAGCGACCGAGCGGACAGAGACCCCTCTGGCTCTTGCATTCTTATCGAAAAAAAATAATTTATAGGCCTCTTCGGAGTCCCGAAGTAGAGTACTTTTTCTTCTGTTTTTTTTTTCTACAGGCTTCCAAAAATACTATCGAATTTGACTCTTTCACCGATCAATCGAATAATCGTTTTCGTCTATTATCGTTATTATTGTCCTATTATCCCTTAGCAGCTATGTACTACATTTGCCAAAGAGATATTTTTAAAAACATCTCGAGATAATCAGGATTTTTCTTGTTTAAAAACGAAAAATCTAATTATTAAAAATGTTGGTGTAAAAAAAAGGGTTGATGTTCTTTGAAATGATAACGACGAATGCAGCAGTTGGCACGATAAAAGATCCAAAGCGACTTTGGTTCGTGGAAGCGAGAATAGCATAGAATTTTGCGGTGATTCCCGGCGTGATTACGGGGCCAACCGGTAACCGTTACCGAATCGACCTGGAGCATGGGTAGAGTGACCCCGTAGATCATAGCCCCGGAGAGTCGTAAAATCTTAATGACGTGTACTCACTGCGCCAATTTCGAAATGCTTCACGGATAGCTGTGCGAGGAGAGCATCGCGAGCCCTTTCTCGCGAAACCCTTGCGTATCGTGTGTACACGTGTACAAACGAACCGTACACGTCCTTCGGAAGGTCTCTCTCCCCGCTATTGTACACAACTTGGAAGAATTGTCAGGCGCTGCTATCTCTTGTTACGTGCCCGAAGAATGGGGAAAACGTTATTTACGCATAAGCGTTCCATTCACCGACATAATCCCATCGAGCAATCGTAAAATTCGTTTAAAGCTACCAATTAAAATCCCAAAGTTAACACACGCGGCCCGATATAGTACAGACAGTGTATAATATATGCACGTGTGCGATGACAACGAAAGAAAGCGCGCAAAAGTAGGCGCCATGCCACAGCTGATGGTCGCCGCGCGAAAAATAATTTGTGACCTTAAAAGAAAGGATCAATTATACCCATTAATGTTCGATTCGACGATACGGAGTTTTCCGTTAAATGTTGTGTAACAATATTTTTATGGTCAATGAATATACGTTCGATCGATGCATAATTGACAAATGAATCGCTTCTGGGATATTTTGAAGACAGTTTAATGAACAAAAGAAAAATCGCCAATTGAAATTCGTCGTGAAATAGAATGGAATCGATGCGACGCCGGGTTTCACGTGTGCCGATCGTGCGGAGAGTTTTCCCGCGTAAACACGACGAGGCGTGCTGTGGCCGGCTTGTGCTCGATGCTTCTTGCTGAGTGACGATTTAATTAATTCGAGCAAGGAGAGGTACGCGAGGCTCGTTGCGCGCCGAGCGTTGGCACGGCCAGGCGGGAATCTCGACTAGACGCTCGGGGTTTACCCCCACCCCCGTACGTTCATCGAGTAATCGCATGTCGTGTAGGTATAATGCGACGAAGAAAAATTTCCAAGACGGAACTTCGAAGAAAAAATATTTTTCTTATTTTCGTTTCGTCAAAATTCTCGGTTCACACGAAAATTTAGCGAGCGAGAGAAATTGTAGCCCTTCGGGTCAGCGACGCGGATGCGCGCGCGAGCGAGATATCGATTCACTCTCTCCATCGATCCGCGCACGTGGTACTGATACGAAACGCATCGACCTCTGACAGCAGTCGATGCAGGGAGAGAGCGCCAGAACGAGCGGCCGAGCCGGCTCTGGCCCGTCACCCGTACGAAAATACATTTTTTCGACCTCGTTGCTCGAAACGAAATTCAAATATACAATTTTACCATACTCGTGTATAAATCTTGTGTTTTTCAAACTGTATCTTTCGAGTGGTAAAAATAATTTTATTTCAACAAACCAGTATGAAGGTTTTTTTTTTCTTTTCATTAAAAATTTTTTCCCGATGAAAAATTAGAAATTTTTCGGGGGCCCCTGATGATAGTCGGAGAGTGCCTCGAGTGCCGGAGGGGCCCCTAGGGACCGCGGCCTAACACTTCTAACGCGGCCTAAGGCCTGAAACCCTCCACTGACTGGTGAGCTGTGGACTGTACATGCCGCGCAGCCGAAGAATCGACCGTACAGCCGGAGCGTGCCCCGTATCCAAGCGGCAGCGGCGGCGGCGGCCGCGGCAGACAACGCCGTTCTCGTCGCGCTGCTTTTACCCGACGCCACTGCACACGCCGTGCAGCTCAAGAAAATTCATCTAAAACATTTTTATTGCGTAGAGCTCGATGCGCGATACGCCGAGAGTTTTCGCGTACGCTGTACCGGACCGTCGATGGAATCTCGTTGTAGCGGCAAACTCGGGCGGCAGCGCCTCTTCGAAAAAGGACATTTTTTCTTTTTTTTTTTTTTTTCTTTCACGACAGATTTTTGCGTTCGAGCGCTCGAGAGATCGCGCAAGGGCGCGCGCTCGAGAGAGGCCTCGGAAATATATATATATGTATAACGTGTTCGGTGAGCGAGCGCGACATAGAATGTGTATACGTATATTACCGGCTGAGAATCAAAAGGGTCTAACCCGTATAACTTTAATACAGGGAGTTGATCCTTTTCATTCTTTCATTCCGTCGATATTTATTAATTGATGTACGTTCCTTAGGAATTACTGTAAAAAAGAGTTTCCGGGCAATGCCGAAAACCCTCTACTCTGATAAAATAATCCTTATTCCTTCAACTGCCAAGCCTCCGTCCGACTGAAAAATAAAAAAAATGATACGTCCGTATTGAAATTTGTGATAAACTTGTACAAATATATGAGGTATTCCATACGGTTTCGAACGGTCAAAAACTCGACCCTCTCCAAAAAAGTTGTAATTTCACCACAATTCATGATTACTTACAAGGGATTTTTAAAAATTTTTTCAAAATTTTTGGATCGTATTTTTTTGAGATATCGAAAAATTGAACTTTTTTAAAATACCGCTATATCTTAAAAACTATCAGCCGTACAAAAAAACACTTAAG
>JAPYZC010003950.1:0-20218 GCA_030522665.1 Ichneumoninae sp. A BG-2022a
TCTGCACTCGCGAATCACATTTGGTTTCGGCGAATTGGTATTTTTGAAAACTCAGCTATGAGGTGATTGCATGGCCATAAGGTGATGTCTATAATGTTGGTCACTTCATATCCGATGAGTCCGATCATACGGAGCGTTGCGCAGCCGCTTGTTACAATTGACCCGTGTTACTTTTGTCCCCGGTCTCCCCTACTTTTCGCTGGGTAATCGTTCCATGGCCCCCTCGTCGTTTCTGATCTACCGTAGATGCCCGGGCTATCGCTATAGCTATACAGCGCCCTGCCAAATGGATCCGAACCGGTATTCATAACTTTTTGCGGTTCGACTGGCTCCGAGAAGCAATCTAGCCGCTGTCAAATGGCGTGACTGCGAAATCCGGTAGCGGCTTCGTGTCTTCCTCCGGTGGTTCGTCCGTGATTTTTTGGGTCTGCGCGAGGCCTTTGCTGGTTCCGCGGTGAATATGTAATACGTGTGTTGTGTACCCGGTTGTGTGTATATTCTGGAAGGACGAGGAGCCGGGCCGGGGGAGGAGCAACTCGGTCCTCCTGTCGCGAGGGAACCAAGAGTGTATAAAGGAATGTGCGCGATAGCGCGAGCGCGGGCTACAAGCTCACCGCCAAGATCCGGACTAGACGAGAAATCGATTGTCGTACGTGCGAGCCCCCGGGCTATATACTGCCGTACAGTGTACACCGGTGTACCTATAACGTCGTATGTGCGATGAAAATGGAGGGAAATGGAACATGCTGGGCTGAATAGAGCGAGATAAATATGTGACGCCGGTGTTCGGCGGTGTATGTTTATATACACGGGTGTGCCAAGCCCACCACCGACAGATTTTATAGACTGTTGAAACAATTTTTATGTATCGCACCTAAATAGATAACGGATTTGGAGCACTCGGGATTTCAACGATACCGGAAGAAAAACAATGGTCGCGGCTCGTATGGAACGCAATAAGGCGATGACGTTGTGTTCGCTTTCCGATGAGAAACTAAGTGTGCGTTGTGACTGAATTGAGCTCCGTATGGAGAAATTATCAATAATTAGGGAACTGTTCGATATTCGGTGGATCGTGACATCAGTTGCCGATGTCGGATCAAGTCATGAACTCTTGTGCGGTGGTCCGGTCTTGTGCACTTTATCGTCACGGGGATCAGCAAGATTATTCTGTTCGGACTAGAAACGTTCAAATGTCCACACTACCTTCTAGACATTCTTAAAAATTTTCTTGAGGATCGCACGCTGAAGGTTAGAATCAACGGACACAAATCACCGGCATTCACCCTGGAGCAAGACGTACTGCAAGACACTATCGCCATTTCTATATAGGTAACATATGCTGCGACGATATATATAATAGATTCATCGATGAAGAGTGCAGTAGTTTTAACTGGGATGCGCGGGAACAAAGAGTACCTGGATAATCGAAATAGTGGTTAATCCGAACTGGTCAGCGAAAGTATATAAGTCAATAATGGCTAATGATACAACTTTATTTTGACTTATTTTGACAAAATAAGTCAAATTTTTTCAAAAATGTTGTCAAAGGTTTTGCCAAAAATAAATCACTTATTTTGACAAATAAGTCAAATGTTTTGACACAAGTCGCTTATTGACTCAGTCTGTCACTTAGTTAACAAAGTTATTTATACGAAATTGCGTATTCCAGTTATACGAAATTAATTTTTACGGTGTACAGACTACTTGGCGCGTGGACATTGCCGCTTTCATGGAGAAAAAGAAATTGTTGGGATAGCAAGAATTTTGTTACCATAACTCATTTACCTGTTTAACATACGGCCAACAAAATATTTTGCAGTGGCAACAAATATTTTGCTGTAGCAGCCAAATATTTTTGCGTGTAGCAGCTAAATATTTTTGCTGCCGCAACAATAAATTATTATCGATCAACATTTTGTTAGAGAAACAACTATTTTTCTCCGTGTTATCCGTTTGATCCGAGTTTTCCGTCTCTTCCGAGTCTACACTGAGAAAAAATCACATAGTAAAAGCAACAATACTGACTTCTTGCCATAAAAAATTGTTCCCGAGCGGAACGTCTTCATTTTATAGTTGTGCCAATGACAAAAAATCATGGTTGCAACGATAATTATAGTTTAACCAATTAAATTTAATCTATCGGAAACTATCTATATAGATTCGTTATAGTAGGAAATACTGTCCTTTTTCTCAGTGTACACCTGTGTTAACGCGTAGGACTCGGATGAGTCAGGTGCCGCGGATACCGCGGAGGCTCGGTTGATCGAAGATCGGATAAGCGAGGCTCTACTGTAATTACGTAGAATCCATCCAACCACTATGCACACGACGAGTACAGGACACCACCTGTAGACACAAATTCCCCGCACACGCAACATTCGAAATCTTAGACAGAAAGTTTGAAGAATTACAATAAAGCCAATATTCCATTCCCTTTAAATAAGAACAACCAACCCAGAATAAGAAAAAACACGAACTAAAAGTCCTCGGTCGATGACTCGTTGACATTTTATGTTACGATTGTATACGTCACCCTCTAAATCGCTCTCTCCGTACAAAAATGTTCATTCCTACACTTTGCAACTTCACGTTGATAAACGCCCTCACCACTCTTACCAAGATTATACCGTCAAAACATAGTTTCACGAAAGTTTATCATAACCGGTAAAAAAAAAAATGAATACACGCTGCATTATTATTTCCTCAGGGCTTAAGAAATGAGTAATGAGCCGAGAGTCGACGAGAGGTGTTAATTACGATAATTGTTATTAACTCGCACCACCAGCATCAATTATTCCACCCGACATTTATTAATTGCGATAAAAATCAGCTTCTTCAGCAACTGGGTCATTCACCTCATTTCCGTGTGTATACACATGTTCTTTTTTTTTTCTTCTAATTCCCACGTCGCAATCCGTCAACCTGTCATTCGCGCCATCATGCGAACGTGTTGCGCTCAGTGACACGAGTTTCCTCGGAGGCTCGTGCTTCCAGTCGAGATACGGGATACAGTGGGGAGCGTGGAGCACCCGGGAATAACTGCCGTCAGTGGGAAAAGCTAGTCGCCGTATGTAGGTACAACGTACTCTCGGGTGCAGTGTGCCCCTGCCAACGGCGTGTCTATAACACACCGCTCGGAAGCATCCAGTTGGTCTCAGTGCGGTTGCCAAACCGTCCCATGACTCCCCGTTCTCCACCATCGTCTGCTCGCTTTCATTATCTCCGTCATCCTCTATCGCCGCACAACAGTGGTATCCGACACCTCGGCGAGCGGCCTCCTCCCGCTCGACGGCCCGCTCGCGAGCGCCCTTCCGGAGGCTTTCCATCCCGCTCCTTTCACGTGTCCGGATTCGTGGTAACGTCGAAGCGATATACGAAGGTAGAGGCTGCGGTAATTAACACGCATGTCCTCGACGCATTAGCCTCTGCGGAGGGAACGATGAAGCCGCTTGGGCCCTCCATTCTATCCGTGTCGGCTGTTAGGCAGATTCGTGCTGCCGGAGCTCTCGTCCCGAAGAGCTCACGGCATCACCGCCAACAGTCACAGGCTCTCGGTCGAATCTCTCGTAATCCCTCCGACCCGTTCCTCTCGCGCCATCCTCTCAGTAGGCGGATGTACCATTGTTCCCACTCGAGGAGAGGAGAAACAATCGGTGGTATGCGCTGAATCTGTCCGTGTCACCGGACGCTTCTTCTTCTTCTTCTTCGTCTCGGAAGCCCTCTTATTCTTCTCCTTTCTGCGCCAAGGTGTCTCTCGGTTCTCTCGGCACTTCGCGCGGCTGTCTTTCCTCTTCTGCGTCACCGTCGTCCCGATGCAACGCCGCGAACGCCTCGCGGTCCCATCGAATACGCAGACGTTCCTCCCAACGTGCCACGGGCGAAACACTGGAATCTCTCTTCTCCTCAGTCGGATCCCACCGCGGCCGAGGCCGCAAATTCGCACCGTCTTATTTTCCCTTTCATCCGTCCGGTCCAAGAACCATCCGCGGCTGCGTTCCCTCGCCACCTTCGGCCGCTCTCGTCCGCGTCGTTAGGTATTCGCTGGATGGGGCGCGATCGAGAAGGGAAATACTCTTCAGGGTGGATTCACAATGGAAATTTCTGATTCGTTGTTTTAGATCATTTAACAATTTGGGCCATTTTTGTTTTCAGGTTTTGCTTAAGGTATTTTATTGTATTTTCGTCATTTTACGCTCTGAAGAACATGTCTGAAGAGTGTTACAACCAAACATGCTTGGTGGTTCAAGGGTTCGTTTTTTTGGCCCGTGTGAATACAGCTTCAGTATCTCTCATTCTCGTTCCTACTGTGTCGGGTTACTCGGATGCTCTTGAAAGCACTTCCATTGCAATTCGACACTTGCGCATACACACGAGAGGCAGACGAATCGAAATTGGAGGGGGAGGAGGGGGGGGTGAAGGGATGAGCAGAAGTGTGTCCCACAACCGACTCCCCGAACTACCAATTATGGATGTAAGCGCATTGCGCTGATTGCTCTCGAGACTCGAAAGTCTAAATGGAGAATATGTTGGCTTCCTCGGTGTATCTCTGTCTCACTTTGAACCCCCTTCTCCACCCCAGTGTCCGACGAACAGGTCGGAACCGAACTCCTGTTAAAGCGAATTAAATTTGAGGTCGAGTGGAGGATTGTGTTCCTCGGCCTCCCCTCGAACCTCCCCTCCCCACGGTTGTCGGCAATGCATTTCTCCATACTGCCTTGTACTGCGCTCTGGGGAGCAGGGGCCAATAATGGCCAGCTTATAACCGGCAAGGGTGGATTTTAACGCTGGAGCACCACACGAGGTTTTGGTCGACTGAAGCCATTCTGAGGAAAAATTTTCCTCAAAAATCAATCAATGAGAAAAAAATCGATTTTCCTCACAGAGGAAGCTTTCTTTTGGTGAATTGTCTTTGAGATTTTTATGCAAACGTGTTTAGAATGTTCCAGAACATCGAAAAATTACATTCAGTTCGCATGTATTCGTGTGTGTGTGTGTGTGCGTATGAAACAGCGCGACCAATTCAAATCGCTATAGTTCGAGAATGCCTCGACCGATCAAACTAAAATTTCATTCACAGCATGTGTGGTTAATACATACAATCAGTGATTATTCATAATTTAATTTTAAAAATGTCATTTGTCTTTCTATACGCGATTTTTCATTTCTTCAAAAATGTCTGTACGCGCTCCAGCTGTTACGATTTTTTAGCTATCTGGCTGGAAACGTGTAAACGGATGGAATATAAACGCTGGTTGATCTGTATTAAATTTGGGGAGAATAGATCGTTGCGTAAAAATTTTATGCGATTCTGAATTTTTTTGAATTCCATGGAAAATTGAAACTTCACATTCGACGTAAGTTTTCGTATGAAATATTCATCTATAAATAAAATGAGTGTTAGATTCGTGATCAGCGTGAAAAGATACATTACCCGACGACTAACGAAAAAGTTTATCAGGCATTTTTATAGCCAATATTTTTTGGTTTTTTTTTTTTTCAGTCCGTCGATTTGGGTTCGTTGTTTAAATCTTGTAACTGCAACGATATTTGCTGTATTAGTGAATACAGAAGGAAAAAAAAAGTATGTGTAAAAATATACTTATAATACATTAAAAATAACCAGTTTGCGAAAATAAATGAATAAGAAATAACAAGTGATAAATAAATATATAGTCACGAAAAAATAATATTTATATTGAAATAGATTTACATAGTCCTACAAAAATACGTTCGACATGTAACCGACACAAATATTGGTGAAAAAAAAAAATCTTCTGAAAACTCATAAATTGTTGACGAACAAGAACACAGTGTGTTTTACGAAAGACGAATCGCCGTCGAGACACAGTCCGTCCGAGAGGATGTCCGTGGGCGTTTTGTTTGCCAGCCGAAGGTACCCTAGCCTCAGGTATTTTCTCTTCCTTCGAACTACGAGGGCTCGTGCGCGTGCCACGGTTCCAGGTCATCGTCGTCAAGCCTGCTCGCTGGCTGCGCTTAACGTCGGCTTAACGTCGACCGTTTCGTTCCGTAGCGCACAGCCCGCAGATAAAAAAAATAAAAATGAACTCCCTTCAGAGCACTCGAATCCTAATTTTTATCTGTGCGATCCTCTCTGTCAGCAACGTAACATTAATGTCCTATCGCTCGCGACGCATCCAGCATCGCATCTCCCGCTCTCGCCCCGCCGTCGAAAACACATCGAACCGTAGCATCGAGTCGCGAGAACGGACATCGGGATTTTTAGTATTTGCTCAGCTTGGATGAAACGCGCTTCGTCATATTGTCACGCCCGGCGCTTAAACGCCCGTGGACGAGAGGCGGAGAAAACGAGCGGAGAGGAACGGGATAAAAATATACTGTTCACTTGTTTGTTCAGGATCTTAAGCGAGACAGGGCGAGGGACAATTGTCGCGATGGGGCGGCGAGAGGAGAGGAATACGTAGGCGCTGGAGAGATCTGTACAAAGTAATTTGGTGTTTATTCGCCGGTTCGGAGTACGTCAGGCGTCTAATCCTGAGGGTGCAGGGACGCATCGGAAAACAGGCGAAAGGAGACCCCGGGCGCTTCCCGATCGATCTGTATGGACACACGGACTCGTGGCAGTTGCGGCGCCTAAACTGGATGCTGTCTGGCGGCGAGATCTTTATATTCGTGAAACTCTCCATTTTTCATCCCGGGGGGATGAATCTCTTACTCGTTCTTATGGACAAATATATGTACTCCTGTGTACGCTATACCTATACGGTACTGTGTTCCGGGGTCCGGGATGGTCACCGAGACTGTCCGGGTGGTACAACCGACGGGGACTTAAGAAAGACATCTTTTATGAAATAAATATCAATTCATAAATCCGCGAAATAAATTGAAATGTATAAAGTAATGAAATAAATATAATTAGATAGAGATGCTTAGATTTGTTTCTCTTTACGTTACTCACTGTTGCGTCCATGTATATTGAATGTTAAACCGTCACGAATAATTAAAAATTATCTTGTCAATATATTTGTTAATACACTTGCAAAATTTTTATCTATTGTAAAAAGGGCTCGTCCCGTGTATGGTAATAAATTACAAAATAAATAAATAAATATATACATAATTCATGAATCATCACGATTCGCGGATTAAGTTCTCATACTATGCAATGCAATATAGTTAGCGTCGTGACGCTACCGCATCTCGTGGAATCGCTGCTCACTTTGCGATCTTGCATCCTCGTGGAGAAAGCTTTATTTTCGTGACAAAAAAATTCGAGATTTTAACGAAAATGAATAATGCGTATTTTCACGCTGACGCGAGTTGCAGATTCGTGATCAGTGGGAAAAAATACATCAGGCATTGTCGCGAACCGACGATTAACTACAATATTTAAAGAAAATCTTTGTAGTGAACTTTTCCAAAATTTGTGATTTTTTGGATTTTTCGAACGGCCATATATTTGGTTCCCGATGGAATATTGAAGACCCGAGCTATCTAGAGTGACGAAAAACTTTAAAAGATCTAGTATGTAAACTTCACAATCTTCGAGTTTTATAGCAAAGATGTTCGGGTAAAAACGATATTTTACATAACATGCTAAAAATTGAAAAATCTAAACACGATTATTTTCTTTTACCGAAAAAGCTTTCTCTATCAGGAAGCTAGATAATCGTAGTTGCGGCGCCTAAACTGGATGCTGTCTGGCGGCGAGATCTTTATATTCGTGAAATTCTCAATTTTTCATCCCGGGGGGGATGAATCTCTTACTCGTTCTTATGGACAAATATATGTACTCCTGTGTACGCTATACCTGTACGGTACTGTGTTCCGGGGTCCAGGATGGTCGCCGAGACTGTCCGGGTGGTACAACCGACGGGGACTTAAGAAAGACATCTTTATCCTGTCGTTCGCGTTTCACGGACGGTCTCACCGGAAATCAGAAGCAGCGGTATAGCTTTCAATCTCTTATATTTATTTCCCACGACGGGAATACCGGAGCGAGTTTCCTCTCGAGCGACGAATATACGCGGCCAGACGGACTTGTCGAGCCAAGAATATAACGAAAATAATTCGTTCGGCTATTTCGTACGCACTACGAATCTACGAGAGACCACCAGTAGATCGTTGTGCGTGATGCAATAAATTCATGAATTTATGAAATAAATATCAATTCATAAATCCGGGAAATAAATTTCAATATATAAAGTTATGAAATAAATATCAATTCATAAATCCGCGAAATAAATTGAAATGTATAAAGTAATGAAATAAATATAATTCATAAATCATCACGATACGTGGATTAAATTCTCATACTATGCAATGCAATATAGTTAGCGTTAGACGGTACCGCATCTCGTGGAGTCGCTGCTCACTTTGCGATTTTGCTTCCTCATGGACAAAGCTTTATTTTCGTGACAAAAAAATTCGAGATTTTAACGAAAACGAATAATGCTTATTTTCACGCTGACGCGAGTTGCAGATTCGTGATCAGTGGGAAAAAATACATCAGGCATTGTCGCGAAACGACGATTAACTACAATATTTAATGAGAATCTTTGTAGTGAATTTTTCCAAAATTAGTGATTTTTTTGATTTTTCTAACAGCCATATATTTGCTTCCCGATGGAATATTGAAGACCCCGTACCCCGAATTATTTTATCTATTAGAATTAAAGGAAGTATTAAATAAATTTGAGAATGCATTCGGAAATACTTACTGGCAAATCCACCGCGTCGCGAAGCCGACACGCGTAGGAATTTGCCGAGTAAGTATCGAACGATGCCCGATTCTATATGCCCAAATATGGGCAGGTAATAAAATTGCAGACGCATCAATTTGCACGTTGCGGATCGCGACCGAGGAATAGGCAGTGTGAACTCGACTAAAGAACATAGTGGTTGGTCTCAGAGTTAGGCTCATGTTCAAAGAAATCGACGACTGTATTAAGAATTATTGGCACCGAACAAATTAATTATCTTTCTTTGAATAAACTTGTTATTTAGTTTGTATAAACAAACTTGAGTTTTAGTCTTAATTTGGGAACGATCCCAAATTACCTTTTAAATTATATTTGTTGACCTCGCGTACAACAACCCGAGCTATCTACAGCGACGAAAAACTTTACAAGATGTAGTATGTAAACTTCACAATCTTCGAGTTTTATAGCAAAGATGTTCGGGTAAAAACAATATTTTACATAATATACTAAAAATTGAAAAATCTAAAGGCGATTATTTTCTTTTACCGAAAAAGCTTTCTCCATCAGGAAGCCAGATAATCGCGGAAAAATATTTTTCAGAGAAGCTTTGTACTCAAAGCTAGAATGAACGAGGAAGCTTCGTGAAAATTTCGATTTTCACTTTTTTTCGTTGTTATTTCTACACTGTTTTGATGTTTCGTTGTTCATTGAAATGCTGTATTTTTTAAAGGGCTCAATGAAAATACGAATTTTACGTGAAGACCTTTGGCAATTAAATTCCCCCACCTTGTTATCCAAGGTAGAATATGTTTGGTTTTTCCCGTTTCAAAGGTATTGCATGCATCAAAGGTTTGGATAAAACATGTATGTCTCTATTTTATAATACGCTACTATCGAATACATAGCGAAATTCCATTTCATTTATGACCCGGCGGCGCAGTTCAACCTTTTGCTCCATGGCATTATTGATTAGCGGTCTAGATGTATTTACAAAAATAATAATATACATGCATGTGTGTATATAAGGGAGCCTCCGGTGTTTTTGACGAGGGTCCTCCCGTGTTTTGGTCACATCGATAGCCCTCCGGGAGTATCTCTTTTCGATAATGTCGTAAAAATTTTTTTCCAACGAGCCACTCCATACCGCGCACCTGTACCGCGCGACACATATTTTACATTTTATTTTACCTCTGATAGCCATAAATTTTTCGAATTAATTAAATCCGAAAAATAATTCAATTTTAATTGGCAAAACGGGGGCCGCCGGCTTCGGCTGCAAGTGAGCATAGGCGGGTTGGCTGGAGCCGGTGCGAATAAAAAAAAGTAAAAAAAAATGTAGAAAAATTTAAAAAAAAATAATAAAAATAAAAAGATGTACGAGAAGAGAAAAATCATACAAAAGGTAGAACCAATATTTTCGAAGCTGTCCCGTGCGTACACGGGTCCACGAGCATCGCCGGGACCCGGAGAATTTTAACGACATTATTGGGATCGTCTAGGTAAACAGAGAAAAGCTTATTCTCAAAGGCGGTATAGGTATAGCATGGATCGTTCGGTTGCCGGCAGACTTTTATCGACGGCGAGATACGGTCAGCGGGAGAGAGAGAGGAGAGGATTTTATACGCGACGACGAGAGGAAAACGAGGACGAGTAGTATTATAGCTCTTGAGAGTTCTCTCTGACTACGAATCCCGCAGGTTTTTCCCGTCGTTGTCCGGGATAACTCTCACGGACAGTGTGCTACCGTCGACTACCTGCTGCCTCTGTTCCGAGCTCTGAGCCCCTTCAGAAAATACCAGCTGCGGAGGAGACTATCGCAAAGCCGAAACGCTCGATTTTTATTTTCAAGCCGTTCTTTTTCCGTCCCTCCCGCCCGGTCCGGCATTATACTCGAGGAATAATATAAATTCTATTTCCGATATTTATTCAGATTTCAGACCCGGGATGGCCTAACCGAACAGCCGATTCGACGGAATAATGTCATTTGTTACAACGATCTCGTGCATAGCGACGTTCGAGTGGACGGCGACACCCTCGAATACGAGAAAAACGCTTGCATAACATATTCGAGGGGGAAAAAAAGGATTTTCTGTCCGTTTAATCGGTATCTCTTTGAAATTTTTAACCGAACTGTTATTCTTGGGAGAAAATATATTTTAGGAGTAAAGATATGTTAGGGGTAAAGATACATTAGGGTTAAAAATATGTTAGGCTTGAAGATAATTTAGGGTTAAAGATTCTGTAGGGGTAAAGATAATTTAGGGTTAAAGATTCTGTAGGGGTAAAGATACTTTAGGGGTAAAGATTCTGTAGGGGTAAAGATAATTTAGGGTTAAAGATTCTGTAGGGGTAAAGATACTTTAGGGGTAAAGATACGTTAGGGTTAAAAATATGTTAGGAGTGAAGATAATTTAGGGAAAGATACTGCAGGGGTAAACATTCTTTGTGGGAAAAGATACTTTGGGGGTAAAAATACTTTAGGGCTAAAGTTACATTAGGGCTGAAGATACGTTGGAGGTAAAAATACTTTACGGGTAAATATACGTTAAAGGTAAAGATACTCTAGAGATTTTTGTAAGGTAAACGTCCTGCTAGCTGGACGAAGGGAGTGCGTAATCGTGACGAAAATATAATTTCTTATGGATGCCAGACGACCGGCACGTTTACCTCATTTCGGACGTGGGCGGATTGAATTGTCGGTCAAATTCGAGGTGCCGAAACTATGTTAACTGCAGTATAATAATGTCAGGCCCCGAAAACTCATAGGTCAGACGTACGGATTATTCATAGATTGGACTCTTGGGTGCCTTTCTGGGGTAAATTTTTTATTTAATGACGTCCAACGGCCTTTTTTAGTTTTTATACTCAAGAATATCTCGAGAATCAATACTTCCATCTCCGGCACATTTTCAGACAAATTCCACCGAAAGAATGTTCGCCAATTTCAACTCAGATGCTGTCGATTCTGAGTTGACTGGAGGAAGGAAAAGCCCACGCTAACTCGGCTACCATTTGACCAAGAAATTTAATATTTTCCGAAGATTCCTCCCTCACCGCCCATGGGATCATAAAATCCCGAGGTCCGAGGATCCCGATCCCATACTCGGCTTCCACGCCCGAGTGACGAGCAATAAATTACCCTCACCTAATTTAATCTCCTCATAAACATATCTTCCATGACCGACCTCATGCCAGTCCCGTGCCGCTTTCTCTCGGCTCTTCCGGTCTCCCCCATCCGGCTACCGGCATGACCCAATGCCATACAGCTCGAGTTAAACTGCTAACCCCGGAACGAAGGTTGGTCGACGCAGCTTCGACCGCCGAAGGTACGTTTGCCGGCAATGTACCTACAAACCTACCATACACCGTCCGGAAGGACCGCGAAAGTCTCACGCGCTACCGAACGCCTTCCCTCCCCTCGCTCTCCGGCCACTGCCTTCCTCCCGCCGTAAAGTAAATCCCGTCGTAGACACCATAAATCCTTACTGTTTCGTCGTCGCCGCACTCCACCAATGTACTTGTACCACGCGCCCGGTACTTGCCACGGGTAGCGCGCGGTAAGTCGTCGTCCTCTCGACGTCCCGACACCACGCTCCACCCTCCTGAGGGGGTAGGTAAAAGTTCCCTACCGTGAGCGCAATTCGAGAGAAAGTGCAACCCTTCTCTTCTCCTCCCCACCCCTGTAACCCGGCGGGGACTTTCTTCCTTGGTGAGGAAAAAATGTAAAAAAAAAAACGAAAACATTTTACGCTTCCTACGGGGGTATGTATAACTTATGTCGGCTCGGGGAACGTCGCACCGCGATTCCTTGTTTTTTATCTTTTTTTTGCGATGTGATAATATCTTTGGCGGTGAAAAAAAATGGCGGCAAGTGCCCTCGAAAAATGCTCTAATATTGAATGATTAATAACATTAGCAAAAGTGGGCTAAAAAATGTTTACAGTTTTGTCGGAAATTGAGGGAAATTACCAAAAGTGTCTTAGGGTCGCATTTCAAGATGTAAGATTGAACTTACGATCGAACTTAAGGCGAGAGTCTCGCTGCGCGCTGACTTTGTATAAGTTCGACAACAATAAGAGAAAATTGCAAGTACTTCTTGATGGTGTAAAAATCTGAAAAAATCATGTATACTGAAGGTACTGAGAAGATTAATTTTGCAAATGTATTGGTTAAATGTAGTATACATGATTTTTTTTCAGATTTTTACACCATCAAGAATTACTTGCAATTTTCTTTTATTGGTGTCAATCCTTTAGGTCGAACTTATGGTCGAACTTAACGTGCTTAACGTTGCGTGCTTAAGATCTATCTTAAGTTCGCAATGAAGTTAGGGCCAGACTTCGGGCCTAACGTATTAAAATTCGACCCTTAAAAAGAAACTTTGGTGAAAAAGTCCGGTTCTTAAACTATCGGAGATGATTCGACTGGCAATTTTTCAGTGATCGGAGTCGAGTCGGGCACAACTGAGGCTCGGGGTGAAACGGACACTTTATTAATTTATTTTTATTTATTTAAATGAAAACGAGCTGAGCCCAATTACAAATCGATGGGAACACCATCAAGCGTTTTGAAACGGTGAGAGTGACCAGACGTCAGACGATACAGGGCGGAGAAGAAAAAATACATAAATTAATTTGGGAATAACAGAGAAAGTATAAAGGTGGAAAAAAATAATTCGGAGGGTCATTATGTGTTTCCGAATAATCATAGTATTCAACAACGCAAACGTCGCCTCTACTTACATGAACGATTAACAAAATAACAAAGAGAGCGGGTCGATAATTATAGTTGATTAATAAATCTTCTGACGCTCGCAATACTTAACAGTACGCTTTACAAAAGAATGATGATAAGTAACGGCGCGGAGCGAAAGCGACGTTTACAGTTCTGACAGTTCATTTCTTCAGCCACGCACGTTATGAAAAAAATCGGAGAGGCCACCGCTCGAAATCAGTTTTTTTTTAGACACATCACTTTTCCATGTCTCGTGGAACACCTTTCTGAAATTTAATAGTCCATTCGTCATCTCCAGCTTTCCAATTTTCTTCTTTCTTTTATTAAATTTTTCTTTAAAAAACCTTATCTCGAAGGAAAGCCGTTGGTCCATTTCGCCCCAAGATCTGTTCCACCCTTACGCCCAGTTGACTCGCTACTGCTTTTCATTTTCGCAGAGTCAGAGAAAGCCGCTGTTCGTGCTTCCGCCGTTAGTGGCAATTGTCATTAAAGCCTCGTTTAGTGATCCGTCGACGTCGAGATGAGAAATATGTTTATTAGCTGCCGAAATTCGACACGCACGTGCATCCCTTTTTTGCAACGCCCTGCAAAAAAATTGTCGCAAGTGTCCTCGAAAAATATTCCAATATTGAAAGATGAATAAAATTAGGAAAAGTGGGTGAGAACATGTTTACGTTCTTGTCGGAATTTAAGAGAAATTACCAAAACTGTCTTTATTATCACGTTTGGCAAAAAGTACCTGTGACTCGGAGTAAAATGAACTACAGCGAGAAAAATAATTTATTTGACGGCCAGTGTTTATTTGGTGTAAATAAATATTTATTTGACTTAAATAAATATTCATTTCATTTAAGTAATTATTAACTTAATTTAAATAAATATTTATTTTAATCAAATAAATATTTTACTTACACTAAATAGACGGTGGCCGTCAAATAAATTATTTTTCTGGGTGTATTTTATAAAATCTTTCCATTAAAAAAAAGTCTCATCTCGAAGAGAAACTGGTCCATTTTGCCCCAATGTTTCGTTCCACCCTATCGCCCAGTTGACTCGCCACTTCTTCCCAGTTTAGCGAAGTCAGAGAAACACACCCTTCGGGCGTGTTTCTTACACCCATTTGGTGTAACTAAAATATTTATTTGATTTAAATAAATATTTATTTCATTTAAGTAACTATTTACTTAATTAAAATAAATATTTATTTAAATCAAATAAATATTTTACTTCTTAATTAAAATAAATATTTATTTAAATCAAATAAATATTTTACTTACACTAAATAAACGGTGGTCGTCAAACAAATTATTTTTCTGGGTGTATTTTATCAAATCTTTCCATTAAAAAAAGTCTCATCTCGAAAGGAAACTGGTCCATTTTGCCGCAATGTTCCGTTCCACCCTCCTCCACCCTAACGCCCAGTTGACTCGCCACTTCTTTTCATTTTAGCCAAGTCAGAGAAACACACCCTTCGGGTAACAACGTGCAAGACTCATGCCGCTGTTCGTGCTTCCGCCTTTAGCAGCAATTGTCAGTAAAGCCTCGTTTTAGTGATCCGTCGACGTCGGGAAGAGAAATGTATTTATTAGCTGCCGAAATTAGGCACGCAAGTGCGCCCTCTTCGTGGGGTGTCGTTCAGCAGTGCGCCGGAGCCTTTCGTTTTCGAATGAGCCTGGCAAGTACACGACGTGACCCACTGCCACGCTTCGACCGACAATGCCGGCATATTTGGCCAAACCCATCGTAAATCGTTGCGAGGCAGGGTACGTCCCGGACGGCAGGGGGTTAATGGTTCGGCGGAACGAAGGAAGTGGGTCAGCAGGCAGACGAGTATTATGCGTCCAACTACGACCTACGACTACCCTCAAATTCTGTCACAATTTCTCTAGCTTCGTTCCGACCTTCCTTCCATTCAACTGGTAATTAAAGTGGCACGCTTTAACCCGAGTGCCTCGAACACTCGAAGCGTGAAAACATTATTCGACGAGGATCGCGGGGGGTCAGTTTTGCGTTGCCACTTTCGGAAGAATTTCAATTTCAAGTTGCGTAATTCACGGCAATTTACGCCCAAAAACATTTGCTCCTGATGCTCGTGGCCATTGTAAATTCATAGTCTCTATACAGACAAAAAAGTTTGGGCTTTTTATAACTTATTGTCGAGAAACGTCCATAATTTTTTATTCGTTCATTTTTCGCAACATCCGATACTCGTTTTATCAACAAAAGTGCAAACTAAAATTGTTAATGATGTGCATAAAAATAATTTATTTCTCGGGCACCCGCAAATAAGTATTTGTTTGGTTTAAGTAAATTATTTATTTGACTTACATAAATATTTATTTAAATAAAACAAATATTTATTTAAATAAATATTTATTTGCGTGGCGCCCGTCAAGTAAATGATTTTTCTGAGTGTGAGAACTAAAAGGACGGTTTTGTATATTCAAGCCTGGACAAACGAGTTTGTCACTTCTATAACAAAATCATTTTTACGAAACTTCGTATTCTGATTTTATGAAATTATTTATTACACTGTAACATGAATGTTGTACTCGACAGTAAAGTACAAAGTACTATATCGTCGATTTTACGATCGCAACATGCAGGGAACAATTTGCTTCCGATACACGATTTTATGCACCTGAGGAGCGCGTGAAAAATTCCGTGCCGTAATGAAAAGTGTAATCAACGTTTTTCACGGACGGTGGCATTTACGGTGATTTGAAAAGTCTCGTCGGCAACGGATGTCATTTAAGCTTTCGACGAGACTTTCATTTTGACGGTACACGCCGGCATCGATTAAAAAAGTTAATTACACGTTTTTGTACCGACAGAGCTCGGCTTCGATGGAGAGGAAAATCCCACAGTCTTAAGGGATTTCTTTTTTTTTACTGGACTTGTCTCCTAACTAGGACCTGAAGTTTGTCGACTTTCAACCTTGAAACTTTGTTTATGGTTATAAAAAAAATTGCAAGTTAGGTGATACAGAAAAAAAACTGAAATAATTCATAGTGATATCGTAGAGTGCAGTTTTTTTTCGATAGAGCAGATAACGTGAGTGTTCTTTTTTGTGGTGAGTTAAGGATAGATAAAAAAAAATTAAACATTCTCCATGGAAAAATTATTATAAAATAATAATAACAAAAATAACGATCACAGATATACATTATATTCTAAAAAATCATGAAGACAATTTTTTTAAATAATCGTCTTCGCAAATGGGTAATAACGTCGTCCCAATTTTCCGGGAAACATTTTCGAGAACGGCTTAAGTAAAGAGGCTCTTTGAGGCTGCTGCACTCATCTACCGAAAAAGACTCTTCCGGGCAGACATCCATTAATCAAAGATATACATTACGTCATTTTTCATTTAAAGTCTTCCTTCCAGGGTAAGAGTGGTAAATATGGCGGGTTCGATTTAACCCGGAAAAGCCATGCAAAAACGGGTGGTCCGTATTCATCGCTCTCATCCTACATAGACGCCATTCATTATTCTTGCATATCCTCTTAAATGCAATCGGGTTTTCAGCTTCCTACCGGGAGTTTCGTCTTGATTGCATTTCGCCGAGTACTTACTCGGCTCATCCCTATTATTCTATTGCGAATCCTACTTTCTCGCTGGGTGTATGTATACAGGCAAGTGAATGCAAGTGCAGAAGTTAGCACTTGGGAAGAGAATAGACTGATTAGACTCGTCGCACTTTAGTGAAGCGGAGCCTTCATTAATATTTATTCCTCTATTTTCTTACACAAATCAACAAAGTCGTGGAACAAAAGCTGCTCGAAAAATACGAGTGACAAAATTTAAACACCGCTTGATAAAAAATCAGAAACACGATATTCAATCAAATTCGAAGATTAATTTCTTTAATCGATCACATTCAATTAAAAAAGCTGTCAACTGTAAATTCAGCACCTACTTTATTTTTGCTCTGGTAACATTTTTCAAAAATTTATAAACACTTCGCAAATTCTACAATTTTGCCTAAAATAAAATTTCACACGCATTTTTGAGTAATTTTTATCGCCGATGATTAGCTGTATGATAAACGCCGTGTCATTCACTTCAACACAATTTTAATAATGATTTAAAAACATAGTTTTCTTTGCTAACAAAAATGCGTCTTATTGATATACGGTGGATATTCGAGCTTGAAATAATTTGCGAACCATCACTTTTCTATTCCTCCTGTTTGCCTTCCTGCTCCACATTTCTTTTTCGGATCTCTGCCTCTTTCTACCGATCGTGTATTACCAAGGAATTCACGGAAATGCAACATATTTTTACATAACCTTTCCCGACAAACTTCACTCCGGCTTCACAACAATGCGATGTGTTCGAGGTTGAGTGAAAAGAAGAGAAAAAAAAACGCAGAAGCGCGCCTCTCGTCGTATTCAGTTACGTCTGGCGTAAAAATAAGGGGTGCTCGGTACGTGAAGAGGATTCTGTGCACAACGTGCGTCAATGTATGCGTTACACTGCGATATAATTAATGTTTTTTTTTTTTAAGTATAGCTTAGCTTACCATTGTACAGTGAGTTGTTTGCCGATGGGATCTCCGTCTGCACAATAAGGCACGCGGAGGGGCACTTTACGCGCAGCGACGGAAAATGGGTCAAGGATTGTAAATTATTCGGGGTCGTAGGCGCTCTCTGTTTTCCTCCTTTTCTCTCTCTCGTCTCGCGCACAACGGTTCGACGGTGCAAAACGACGGTCCCTGATTCTTACCGTCGCTGACAACTTTTCCAAGCTGTCTTCGACCTCAATTCGCGAAAACCCGCGGCTCATCCCCAATTCCACTCAGAACTCATCCTCTCTTATTTGCGAAGCGTGTCGAACAGTTGCATTACATTCGCCACGGCGCACTTCCACTTCGTCGGGAATGTCTCTCGATAGTATTAGGTACACGTCTTACTTTACCTCGTCCTTCCATTCTCCGTTCTAGCCCCTTCCCCCGCCGCCCCGCTCCAGCGGCTTCGGGGATGAAGCGTTTATCCCTGCTGCGCTCGAATTGGGTCTGTCGAACGCCCGGGGAAAAGATACAACGATTTTGGCCTGTCGTCGAAAATGTAAAATATTTTTCCGGAGGAAATTGATTTTTTTTTTGCTGATATTAAATTTTTTCACGCAATAATTTTTATTTTTATTTATATATTCTCTAACGAAATCACAAGAAAAAGGTTAGGTGACAAATAAAGGGCTTGCCATTTTTATAGGTTTAACCAGATGCCGATTACAAAATGAGCCTTCTTATCTGGAAGACATTGTTTTTTTTTATCAATTGGTAACTAATTTCGTCGATCATTAATCTATCTATAGATCATTAATCATACTATTTTAACAAAAGCCTACAAAACAAATGAATTGTCATTCATTTTGTAATCGTCCATTCACTGTGGTAAAAACTAGTTTATCCACTTTTCAATGAATTTATCCCAGCCGTGAATGAAAGTTAAAAAAATATTGAAAAATATTGAAAAGTTATTGAAAAAATATCGATGCATCTAAATAAGAAGTAAAATTGAATAAAAAAGTTGAAAATTGAAACTTTCATATCACTGTCTAATAAAAGTTGAAAATTGAAACTTTCCAATCGCTTACCCATAATGTTCCTTTATTCGCAAAGCTTCATGTATGAGAAACCGGGAAGCAAAAGATAATTGATTTCCGATTTTTCAAACTAAGTTTACCTCAGCAGCGAGTGTCGCCGTTAAGACCATATGAAACACCCCCCTCCCCGCCCATCCCGGGCTCAGTCGGTATCAAAAACCGTAATCAACTTTTCTCACTGGATCTCGCATATACGGCGAAAAGAAGTCTTATGGGAAGCCGAAATGATATCCGCTTCCGACGAGACTTTTCTTTTGACCGTATATGCCAGAATCCATGAGAAAAATTGATTACAGTTTTTATTACCGACCGCGGTATTGCACATGCTCTTAAGGTTTGCACTGGGAAATTGCGTAACATATCCCGCATTAATTCGCGCAATATCGTCACCCATCAAAGTTGTCCGTGTTATGAATATCAATTGAATTATCGCGGAGTTAATTACGCGAAACTCGATTGGTATTGAAATGCAATGGGCACGTGGTGGGATCGCGCGTCCCTCCACGTGGACGTGAGCGTCGGTGGGGTTTATCAACGTTTGCACTACCGATTAGATACTTGTACATATGCGCGTCGAACTTCGGGGACCGTACCGGTGCACAAGAACAATTATTGACGCGTCGGAAACAGTCATGCGCCCGAGCGTCTTGTTTAACTTTGGAGACGTCGCGACGCTTGCCACGACGCCAGGCACACAATCTCGCGTTACACTGTACTCCGTGTCCTGTACTTAGCCGTGGTATCGGATTCTACCCACCGGGTTTATCGAGCAGGGGTGGCCCAACTTCGAACCGTAATTGCTTGTGAATAATACACACCATATAACGGCCACGCCTCTCTCGCGGCAAATTCTATCATAATTCATTGATTTATTTATCATTTGTCAATTTAAATATGATTTTGTTTTTACATTTTTTGTTTACCATTTAAGGCCTTACGCGACAGTAAATGGGTAAAAACGCATGCATATTACGGGATTTTTTCGCGGTAAATATACGTTTTCTCGATTTTATTTTTTTACAGTGCAAGGAGAATATATTAAGGAACATTTAGGCATTTTTAATTCAATTCTATTATTATTATGTATCGAAACCGACAGCGGTGGATGCGCGGTTGGCGCACGGCTCTGGTGGTCCCCCAAGTCAAGCTGATTTGTTCGCGGTCAGTACTTGGATGGGTGACCGCTTAG
>JAPYZC010003951.1:0-11099 GCA_030522665.1 Ichneumoninae sp. A BG-2022a
TAAGTCAATAAGTCAATAAGTCAATAAGTCAATAAGTCAATAAGTCAATAAGTCAATAAGTCAATAAGTCAATAAGTCAATAAGTCAATAAGTCAATAAAAAAATAAATAATTTTTTTTCTTATCTCGAGGAGCAGCTATAGTTTCGAGGTAATTTTCTTCGTTAGCTTCGAGGATTCCGCAGTGCTTCTTCGTCCTCTCCGAGCACGTTCGAACCGGGATTACAGTACCGGTGTGTTACCGTCCGCGGTCGGTGTCTCTCTCGATTCCCCTCAGGAGCACTTTACCTTCGCACTCTCCCTTTCTCCCTTCGCGCGAGAGAGCGGGAGAGAACGATCGAGTCATCGGTCCGGCGAGAACCTCTCGCGGACTGGTTTTTAGCACGTTTTTCCATCCGCGGGGAGAATCGGTGAGACGTGTTCGAGAGACGACTCGGAGAACGAGCTCGTCGCAGGACGTACGAGTTTCCGGACTCACCGCCGTACCGCATCAGCTGAATCACCGGCGAATGCTGCAGAATTCACCGGGCGATGAGAACTCTTACGTACAATTGGAGTAATAAGATTTTTCTCGCGCGAAAGGCTCTCGGCACTTCCGGCAGCGAGATCTGATTACCATCCGCCCCAGTTACGGCTGCAGTCGCGCCTTCCAGCCTTTAAATTCTTTCGCTCCTCTCGACTCGTCCCTGAGTTATAAATTTACATTACTTTCCGGTCCTTTCGTCGCTTTTTGATTATCATATAATTTATTTTTATATTATGTACTTTATTTTATTATTATATATTTTATTTTATTTTTATTTTCAGGAATATTACACTCGATTAATTTTATTGAGCGCAATTGAACGTAATTCGAAGAAAAGAGCCCGGCATTGATTTCAATATCGCCGCCCGACGGATTATTTTTTTTATGTCTATTTCTTTTATATCTCTCCGCTCGAGCGATCAAATTAACTTCGACACGGTCGCCGATAAAAAAAAGTGTCAATCACGACCTCGTTGATTATATTATACATCACGTTCGTCTCGTAGTGTCGCGTCTCGAGAGCGGTACGTGTCTTATCTTCGGGTATGTCGCGGCGTCGTCGGTACATCGAAGCCGCCAAAGACGCGGCCAAATAAAAACCCCTCCCTCAAAGGCATAGACAGTTTAACACCCGTAGTGTCTGCAAAAAAAAAAAAAGAAAAGACAGAAAAGATGAATCAATAACCGCCCGACGGTACCGGACAGGGCGAGCCGGGAGTTTATGCAATTGACTATAATTGTTTGGTCAAATCGCATCGATAAATACACAGCCCGAGCATAGATATTCTAACAACTTCGCTAATCATAAGGAACACGCAACGGGTAACTGCTCATCCATCCTCCGCTCGTACATCGTACATCCATATTTCCATAGCAGGTGAAAACATCGAACCGCGTCATCCTCCACTGAATCGAGCGATGCGGAGTTGCAACAAAAAAAAAGAAGATATGTTGCGTACGGTCGGAAAACTAACGATGGGCTTGGCGTTGTGCACGGGCGACGCATTTGCCGGAGAAGGCAACTCGGTGAAGAGCGATTTAACTTGACGCAGCTCCGGCCGAAGAATACTCACTGTCGTCGGTTAACTGTAACCCACGGCGCAATTGTGTAATAACGAAACTCTCGCGGGCGCTCGCGCTCTCGAGCGCACCGCGGCAAGGTGGTCTTCGAGTCTCGGGCACCGCTCTGCCCACTTTTTTTTTCTCTTTTTCACTCGACTCTTTACCCGTCGAACTACGCGTTGCCTTTTATAGATCGTCGATGCCGCGATAGTTATTCATAAAACACGATGTTTGTCCGAACTAACGTATCACGGTCCGGACGAACTTTGACTTTTGGGAAAAATAGTCAAATAATTAATAGCAAGAATCGTTAAAATTATTTTTTATTAAAATGTTTTTGGAAAGTAGTTGATAGTTTGACTAAAGAGTACTAAAGAATAGTCAAAGTTATCGGTACGACAAAAATACCGAAGGAATTTTATTACCAGATTTTGAAATTTTTCTAAAAATGCCTTTTCGCACTATCTAGCGATTCATGAGATATTGGGTAAAAAAAACAGTTTAAGAAAAACGACGATCCCTACTGAATTAGAAAAAAAAATCGATCTAACCGATCAAAATTGTATTAAATAAATCATTTATGTATTTCATAAAAAATGAGTACTTTACTTCACCGCCGTCTCAGGGCCCCATAATGGACAAATAATGAATAAATAATAATAATAATTTACAACTTTATTCAATTTTTTTTCTAGTTTCGCGGAATTTCCAACAAGTCAATAATCAGTTCTTCAAGTAAGTACCTTCCGAGCGGTCATTAGCGATTCGTTACAGGCGAACCCGATTAGATTATTAAAAATGAACGCACGTCTCACGGACCTCGTTGGAGTGACCGTGAGTAGTTTCCATTCGCAAAAGGTGCTTCGCTCCGATCGTTCACCGTCATCGGTAGCGGCGCGTCATTTGTATTTTATTGCCATGATCGCACGACCGAACCGTCGTCAGAATTTTAGACCGATAATTTTTTTTTTCGAAAATTCCATCCAACCGACGATCTCGTCCGTCCGAGTGTCTCCCGATATAACATTATCGACTCCGTGGAAACCTCACCGACTAATAACTATGATAATCATGACATTTATCGATCCGTCATGTAATTATCGCTCGACGAAGAGTCCTCCCGGCGTTGTGTACATATTTCCGTACGTTCGATCACGTGTTAATGACCGTTCTCTCACGATCTCACGATATATATAGGAAGAGGTATAAAACCCGTGGGAGAGAAAGTAACGCGACAATTCGCCCGACCCGGCTTCCCATCGCGGTGCAGCGCCGTCACAAAAAAAAAAAAAAAAAAAATCAAAGGAGATGAAAGTACGAGGGTATGAGATTACACCCGCGAGGCGAGTGTAATTTATATGTCGGGTAAAATCGAGAATGCCCGGCGCGATCGGAGAACCTTGGGACTTGCGTGGATCGCGAAGGAACTCCGCGCACCGAAACTTCGGATGGTCCCTGACACATTAAAGATCAACGCACCGAGAAACCTTCTCCGTGCGAAACCGCGAGCATACAAATATATGTAGCGCATGAGACTCGTGTCTACCCTTAGGTGTGCTCGAGGCGGAACAAACTTCCTTGATAATATTCCGAAGGACAATTCGTCGGCCACAATGGCGATGGCTTATCCGAGGGCAAATACGGAACGCTTATTCTCGTGAGTACCCGAGATAAGAGATGCGGAGTTTAGGCGCTAGATTTCTTCTTTTTTTATTGCTATAATTCTACAACACTTACATCTGGCTAAGATCTCGGTTTTATTCATTTCCGGTCAAATTCGAAAGACTGACATTTTTATAAATGATAATTTTATTACCCTAGACTATATTACGCGACTATTGTTTAGTAAATTTTTATTCTTTTTGCAAATGATAATTTTGTTACAATGGACGATTCGCGTGCGACGAAGTTCGTTCGCGCTGGAGCGCTGACCACGAAATCCCTAATACACACTTTTCTCTTCACTGGATGCAATTCGAGAAACAATGCCGGATAAAAATTATTTTAAAAGTCATAATATTTAACGTTAATAAATTTTCTTCTTAACGTCACTTCCGGTTGGAAAATCTCACTATGAAGCCGAAAGAGACTTCATACGGGAAAAGATCACTTCCGGTTTCAAAGATCTTGTTTTTTGAAAATCTCAATTTTTCAACTTGCAGTGACGTTTTTCTGTATGACGTGCCATTCCTTTCGAGCACGATAATTCCCGTTACAGAGAAAACTGAAAGGGAAAAAAGTGGATGTTGAAGGGGGATTTTTATAATCGGCACGAGTGTATACGCACGTGCGAGCTGATATTCTGCGAGACCGCGATTCCCTCGCGTAGCGCACCTGCGCTCTCCTTCGGACGGAGGCTTATCTCGACCACACACACGGCGGTCGGCACTTCCCGCCGTTTAAGGACGAGCCTGCTTGTGAATTCACTTCCGCCTCCACTGCAGCCCCGATAGCATCGGGCCACGTTGTGCAGCCGGGCGGGTTTCAATTTTTCGATGTCAGAGACAAATTAAATGGGGGAGAGCGGGGCAAAACGGATCCGTGCACTCCATTTAAGACGAAGCCTTTACCTGGTCCAACTTAAAATCGACAAAAATGGTTCGTTTTGCCCCGACTCGTCCATATTCAGATATCGCTCCCAACATTTTTAACACTCGGATGAATTCCATAAACTGGATTCCTCCTGAATCGCCATAGAACTTGTGTACAATTTTACCAGCCCGTTAATTTTGCTTCTTCATAGAGAAAGCTTTTTTTCCTCTTATCAGTAATTGACCTGGAAATACGTGCACTCCATTTCAAACGGAGCCAGGTCTAAAAAATCGACAAAAATAGTCCGTTTTGCCCCGGATCTTCCCTACTTGCATAATCAGCTCTAAAAAATTTCAAGACTTTTTACAGCTTTTTACCCCGGCACCTCCCTACTTCGATATCAGCTCGAAACATTTTTAACACTTTTTACAACCCCCTCTCCCCCCCCCCCAATTTTTTCCACTCGCTTGAATTCCGTACAGTGGATTTCTCCCGAATGGCCATAAAAAATGTGTACAGTTTTACGAGCCCATTGTTTTTTTTCTTTTTTTTCCCTCTTATCACTGATTTACCTGCAGTATCGAGGTACCCGCGTTCCCGGCCAGTTTTAATGTTTTATTCAAAACTCGATGCTGCGGGCCGCCTCGAACGTGCGTTTGAATGAGAGAGCCTCGTTCGCGAACTCTGCATGCACCACGCCCGGTTAATAGTCCGATAATTGTTTACAATTACCTACATACGCGACATACGCGAGGCTTCAATTGAGACGACGATAATATTAGATCCGGAGCTCGTTGATCCCCCGTCGTGCCCAGCTTCCCGGCTCAGTCTTCGGTAACGCTCGCAGAAACTCCGCGACAATCGTTCCCGTTCACCTCTCGAAACTCTTATCCAAACCCAACGAATAAAAAAAAAATTCCAAAAATAATAAATAAATAAATAAATAAATTCGATAAATACACTGATAAAAAGTACAGTTGAATTAACTAAGATTCGAGCAGGGACGTTCAAATAAATATTTAGTTGGCCGAGCAAAATATTTTAATGACTCAAAAGTATTTTATTGAAATCAACAAAAAAAATTGTTGAACTAACCAATTTTTTGGCTGTACCAATAAAATATTGAGTTGAACGTCCCCGCCCGAATCTTAGTTGATTCAACCGTATTTTTTTATCAATGTAATAAATAAATAAATGAATAAGTTCGATAAAAAATAAATAAATAAATAAATAAATTCGATAAAATAATTTATTTTATCGAATAATTCGATTAAAAAAAATAGCGAGAAAAAAGTGGATAAGCAACAACTCCGAGCGACGACAAAATTGATACTAACTTCGCGAAGAATTTCGCTACGACGCTCGATCGCGGAACAATTGCGAGAGCGTGAGTGGGAAGTTTTGAAAATTTAATGACACGGCTCGACGTTTTTTGCCGAGTCATCGTGTGTATGTTTGGCGCGAAAAATTTCATTCACGATGGAGCGCGTCGAAGACCGCAGGAATCAATAACGATGTCAATCGATTCGATCGGTCATTCATGATATCGCGATTCAATGAATGTCTTGTGTCACTTGGCTCTCGTGTTACCCGATACGCCGTGACAGATCTTCGAAGCCATGGATCTAGTTTCGAGCTGTCCCGAGCTCCGTGAAACAATTTTCCCCTCCAGCGGCGCTGGGAACGTTGGGGAAGGCGACGCGCATGAAAATGAGCGAAGATAGGATCGGTGAAGTAACAGATGGGAGGCTGGAAGTGTCACCAGATGCAGGCCGGTTTATCGCCGAAGCCCCGTTAGACGCGTATTATCGATTTAAATCGACTCGCTCACAAAAGCGAGATTGTACAGTGCGCTGCTCACGATGGGCGTCACAGTGGCAAAGCGAGTCGTTTGAACTATTCCTATGTGCAGAATTAAAAGGCCTAATTGCCACAATCAATCTATCTGCGTCAGAGAAGAAATCGATCGTCTCGAATGTTTGATTGGTTACACAAACCGATCGATCGGTCTGCAACCAAACAATTTGTTGACTCAACGGAATAATAGTCGGAGTCTCGAACACTTAGATGTTAGTCTCAGCCATTTAATGGATTGGAGCAACCAATTAATTGGTTCGCAACCAGTTAATTAGTTTGCATCCAATTAATTAGTTTGCAACCAGTTAATTAATTTGCATGCAATTAATTGGTTTGCAACCTGTTAATTAGTTTGCAACCAGTTAATTAGTTTGCATCCAATTAATTCGTTTGCAACCAGTTAATTAGTTTGCATCCAATTAATTCGTTTGCAACCAACTAATTTATTAAAGCGTTGAATTGATCGACTCAACCATTCAATCGGTCGCTTCAATAATTCAATCGGTTGTCTCAACCTTTGAATTGGCTGGTCCAACCTTTGAATTGGCTGGTCCAACCTTTGAATTGGTTGGACCAACCTTTAAATTGACTGGAGCAATCATTGAATTGGCTGGACCAACCATTCAATTGGCTGTACCAACCATTTCGTTGGGTGGTCCAGCGAATTAATTGGTTTGCAACAAACAGCTTTGTTGTCGAGGAATACTAACAGATTCGCCGGGCCAGCCAATCCTTTTTTCACTGCGAGCTGAATCCAACGAGATCGTAAAACAACAAATCGATTTGCATACTTGCATTAGTTTCGATCGACCGAACGCACTTCCGGAAACTCGTCCTTCGGGGACTGGAATGAGATCATCGTGGGTGTTCGACGAACAGGCCGTTAATGAAATACAACGGCAGGCTTCAGAAGATTATCATCTTAATACAGTGACAAGAAATCGAGATCGTTTTCGTTTTTCTTACTCACTTTTTTTTCTTTTACCAATTTGCATCTATAATATTTCTCAGTCGCAGAGGAATTTCCAATTAACTTGTTCACTTCTTCGCGTTCGCGGCAAATTGTCCGAATCGACGGACATCCATTGAAACTTTTATCGGAGCATCAATAACCCTCGCCCCCTCGGCTGATAATTTTTCATTTTATCGCGCTCGGGTGGCCGCACGCGCTCCGAATCATCGGCGCGGTTAAAAAAACTACCGGCGAACTTAATCCAGAACGCCCACGTCGACACGATTCCTCTCTCACCTCAGTCAGGCGTCGGGTAAATAATCCGAGTGGCAACTTTGATCACTTGTCGTCTAAATAGCCAACCAACCGCTAAGCTCGCACGTGACATCAGCGAACATAAACCAATTTGCATGTAATCTTGGCAAGCCCCCCTGAGCGCGCCGCTCGAGTAAAACGGTCGATGAGTTGAGGAAAAAAAAAGAAAAACATATGAAAGGATAAAAACACCGCCGTTAGGTTACAGGGCAATTCCATTCACGGCAGAATCGCAGAACGCAGGTGCGTGGAATTCAAGGCCGCGGAGATTACTACGAAAAGATAAGTGGATAATGCCGATTTCGCGGAACGGCACGCCGATAAATCATCAATCGGTTGCATTTTAATGCATTCCGCGGCAACATATCGATAGAAATTAATAAACAGCTCATTGATCGATCGGGGCAGCCTAAATGCTCTCTCCACTGAACATCAGCGCCCAAAATAATTTAGGAAAAAAATGCTTAAATAAAAATAAATAAAAATTAAATGTTATGAATAATAATATTAATTTAAAAGAGCAGTATTAATATAAAGAGCATTAGAAGCAGAGACTTTGAACCAATTTTAAAACCAAATTGATACTTATATTTTTATGTGATCTTATATTATATAGAAGCAGATCTATAAGTGGAAACTTAAATTCTGTTAACATTAATAATAATAATAATAATAATAATAATAAATATATAAAATATATATATTATTAAATCATTAATATCTATGATTATCGAACTCAGCGACACACGCGAACCCATTAACAAATAATTATAGACCCTGTAATAAATAATTTAAAAAAGGAATCATCTAAAAAAAACCTTAATATTCGTCTTAATAAATCAGCTCCAAAAAAAAAATGTAAATATCTTCACGATTTGCTTTGGATAAAATATAGTCTCGAGACACACGAACCTGATTCGTGCTGGGTCATTCGTGCTGGGCCGGCAGGATATCCCAGAGGCCCATGACCGCTGACCCAGGCCGCAATAATCCCGGTGCTCGCACCGGAAGCCTAAGAGTCTTCCCAGCGGAGTCCGCGATCGTCCGAGCGCAGTCTTGCGGATCTCGGGCTCGCTTCCCTCCCGTTTACTCTCGCACAGTAGTCACCGAAAAATTGTTTAAAAAGTTCGATTCAAAAAAAAAAAAAAAAAAAAAATTGCACTCCCACCCCACGAGGACGACTGTGGGGAACTACCGAAGCGCGGCGTTCCGACCCTCCGCGTTTAACGAACACTCGAAGAGTAGACTGTGGATTCTGAGGTCCGGTCCCGAGGCTCCGGTACCAAGCCGGAGCGAGACCGTCCTGTTCGACGCCCCTCCTCCTTCGGAGAACATTTCTCCCCACTCGCGGTGCAGAACAGCGTCTCTCGGGAGAGGAACTCCGGAGGCTGCGCCGGTCGGTACAGAAACGGCGACAGCGGCCTCGCACGAGCAACACACCGGGGCAGGTTGCACGAGCGTCTCTCCTCGTCGCTGGGTAATCCAGCTGGAGGAGCCGCGCGCGGCGCGGGGAGAACCGGCGGCGCGACCGGGGGCTTTTCTCCGTGGGAGCCCCCTCATTGGGACCAAGGTCCCACGGATCCAGTGACCGACGGTCAGGCAGGGTCGAGCCCTCCACCGGACCCTCAGGGATCTCCGGCGAACAGGAATCCTTCGGGCGGGGATGGGAGGGGATTTTATTTTTGATCTTATTTTTGTTCCCGGGAAAAAAGGTCAATTTTGGGACTTTGCTTCTCAATTTTAGAGACACGTGTTTCATCGAGCGCACGGTGCTCCGGAACCTCGGGGGTTTGATTCATTATTTTTCGAACTATTTTCAGACACCTTGGTTCCATATGTGCGAGATTAAAATTTAATAAAAAAAATTCATTAATTGTGCGACATTTAATGAATATGCAAATTTTTTTTACGTGACTGGGGCAATAAAGGATCTAGAGACCGACGGTCAGGTAGGGTCGAGCCCTCCACCGGACCCTCAGGGATCTCCGGCGAACAGGAATCCTTCGGGCGGGGATGGGAGGGGATTCTCTTATTTTTGTTCCCGGGAAAAAAGGTCAATTTTGGGCCTTTGCTTCTCAATTTTTGAGACAGGTGTTTCTTCGAGCGCACGGTGCTCAGGTGGCCGGAAGACTGTGGGGCTATTTATTCATTATTTTTCGAACTGTTTTCAGACACCTTGGTTTCATGTGTGCGGAATTAAAAATTAATTAAAAAAAAAAATCATTAATTGGGCGAAATCTAAAAAATGCAAATTTTTTTTTACTTGATACTTTACACTTCATTAAATAATGAAGTTCAACTATTTTCAGACACCTTGGTTCCATACTTGCGGTATTAAAATTTTATGAAAAAAAAATTCATTAATTATGCGACATTTAATGAAAATGCAAATTTTATTTTACGTGACTGGGGCAATAAAGGATCTAAAGACCGACGGTCAGGTAGGGTCGAGCTCTCATTCATGCTCGCTGGAGACCCTCAGGGATCTCCGGTGAACAGGAATCCTTGGGTGGGGGAAGAAAGGGGAATTCTTTTATTTTTATTTCAGGGGAAAAAAGGTAGATTTTGGGCCTTTGCTTCTCAATTTTAGAGAGGCAGGTGTTTCTTCCATTGCATGGTGCTCCGGTGTCCCGAACCTCGGGGCGATTGATTCATTATTTTTTAAACAAAATGTTGAAATATCTTTTTTTTATTGTTAATTGTCGGACATTTAATAATTGTTTTTACGAGACTGGGGCAATAAAGGTTCCCGTGAACAATGATCAGGTAGGATCGAGCCCTCACCTAGATCCTCCGGGATCTCTGGCGAACATGAATAGGAGTGGTGGGAAGGGAAGGGGGAAAGTCTGTTATTTCTATTTCTGGAAAAGAAGGTAAATTTTGGGATTTTGTCAATTTTACAAAGGCAGAGCGATCGATTAATTATTTTCCGAATTACATTTTGATACAAAAGCTTTTGATTAAATTTTAATACAGCTATGTTCCATACTTGCAGAATTGAGAATCTTTTTTCAATATATTGTTTGGTTAATAGTTCGGAATTTTTTTTAAATTCAATTTTTTTTTGCATCCTTTATTAGGAGGCAAAAAAAATAGTCCATGTTGCTTCTCTCGCTCGTGAGGGTCGCCGAGGAATTTATGTCCTGGAGCCTGACCGCAGGTCAACCTGGGAACTTCGGCGGAAGACCCACGAGAGAATCTGCGACTGCGAACCACCTGGAAGCTAATGAAAGATCTCACGAACGTGCTATTACGATGTTCCGCGTAACATAATGAAAACGAGCTCGTGCCCACGCACGACGGAGATCGATAAAAAAAATAAGAAAAAGATTAACAACGATGGAACGAATCCTCGCTACCGTGGAGGCGCGCAAGCGATGAATTAAAATTCCTCGGATGAAAACAAGCGTGGGTGAGGAAGGCATGTGATTTTCTCTGCTCCGCAAAGTAACTTCCCGTCGTTCCAATTGCAAATTAACCGACGATGTTTCTACGTTTCTTCTCGATTAAAATTATAGATGTGGGATTATTTATGGTAATAAATACACGATTAGCGGACTCTTCAGGTGAATCCAACCACGCTAGCTGGAAACTCTTCTCGAGTTTGATGGAAAATAAAATAAAATATTTTTTTTTAGGTCTTATATCAATTTTTTTTTAAATATCAGAAGTAATAATCAAACTCTTTATCGGAGCTTTCACGTACGAGTGCAAAAGTTCCTACGTTTCTTCTCAATTAAAATGATAGATGTGGGATTTATGGTAATAGATACGATTAGCGGAATCTTCAGGTGAATCCAACCACAACCGCTGTAAATTTGCTGGAGTTTGTTGAAATATAATAGTAAAAAAATAAA
>JAPYZC010003952.1:0-15380 GCA_030522665.1 Ichneumoninae sp. A BG-2022a
GCTGCGCGCTGACTTCGCATAAGTTCGACAACAATAAGAGAAAATTGCAAGTACTTCTTGATGGTGGAAAAATCTGAAAAAAATCATGTATACTAAAGGGACTGAGAAGATTAATTTTGCATAATAATAGTTGCAAAATGTTATTAACAAATTCATCAAAAAATTAATTGATTAACAAATTACCCGCTAACAAAACTTTTTTTTTTATGAAAATGATTCGTTTCTTTTTCTGAATACGTATGAATTTTTTCAGATTGTTAAGTAATCGTTGATTTTTGTTCTATAAAAAAAAATAAAAAATCAACGATTACTTAAAAATCTTAAAAAATTCATACGTATTCAGAAAAATAAACGAATCATTTTCATTAAAAAAAAGTTTTATTGGCGGGTAATTTGTTAACCAATTAATTTTTTGATGAATTTGTTATTAACGTTTTGCAATTATGATTGTGCAAAATTAATCTTCTCAGTATCTTTAGAATACGTGATTTTTTTCAGATTTTTACACCATCAAGTTTTACACCATTGTTGTTGAACTTATGCGAAGTCAGCGCGCAGCGAGACTCCCTCCGTAATGGCAGCCACCGTCACTAACTCAAGTTATCGAGACTCGGTCCGTAACAAATCTGTTTCCGTATTTTCTTCGACACTATTAACATTTCGGACGAAAGGAAATTAGATTTTCATGCTTTCTGTAAGGTGAAAGTACCAGTGGCCGCACACCTAAGGGAACGCTCGGTCCCCGGACATGCATGAAAAATCGAATTTCCGTCTCTCTTGCACGCACGCTTTGTCTGGCCACGGGCACGTTCACCTCATAATAACCTACGGAAACGTAATTTACTTTTGTTCGAAGTAAATTATATTTGAGGAGCATCGCACGCGCGCTTCTATCAACTTTTCCTGTATTCTCTAATTTACACTTTTTTTTTCTCGCCGACTGCACGTGACATTAATTCCCGAGAACAGTTTCAAGTTTTTATTGTAACGACACTCTCGGTGGAAATATGAAAATTATCAAAGCGAAAGTGCACTGAGAAAAAAGGATGGTATTTCCTACTATAACGAATAATTCTCAGAGGGGACGTCTATATAGATAGTTTATGATAGTATATATTTAATTGATTTAACTATAATTATAGTTACAACTATAATTTTTGGTCATTGTCGTCACTATAAAATATAGACGTCCCCCCTTTGAATTATTTACTATGTAAGCTTTTCTCAGTGTGACGTCTCAAAAAAAATGAAAAATGTTACGCTTTTCCGGTGAAAAATTTAGATTTTTCAAACTGCAAGTGACGTCACGGAGTAAAATTCTTTACTTCTTGAAAATTTCAGATTTCCATCGGAAGTGAAGCGGCGGAGAAAGATATTAAAAAAAAAGTCCGCAAGGTCACTTCCGGTTTATAAATCGGAGTCTTCCACCGGATGCAGCCAAGTGGGTCAAACAGCCGATAAAACACCAACCGAATAACGCGCCGCGGTTACTTGATGACATTTGGACACTCGGATCCGACGGAAAATTAAATTACCCGACCTGACAAACTCTACACGCGCGAACCCGTCAGAAACGATAATTAAATTTTTAAATAGTTTACGCATTAAAGTAGAACACATACTATCCCGAAACTTGAAAAGTAACTTAAGCCATTACGTACTGTCGCAAGGTAACATAAATGTAACTTTCGTACTTGCACATCACTTTCATTTTCATTTAGTGCAAACAAACTGACTACGTGTCGCAATTTCCGATCGTACATGCGTTAATAATCAAGGTTCTACTACCCTCCGAAACATCAATAGCCGAACAATCCGGGAGCATGAAAGGCCCAACAGCTGTTCGTGAAGCCACTGCCGACGCCACAGACCGTAAACACATAATAATTGAATTCGCTTCGGTGGCCTTGGAGCATGAAATTATTATTTTTTTTATTCACTCCGCTTTGTCGTGTCAACGGTTTGACCGAAACGGAAACAATAGCCGAGCCCATTACCGCGAGAATGGAGGTGTTCGATGCCCTTCACCCCGGGCCACGTTAACAGTATAGACAGTAAACACGGTGGCCGTAGCGTTTCGCTGACCTCGGCGTCAGTGCAAGTCTCGTGCCATATGGCGTGAAACATATGATTTTCCCAAAGAGGCTTTCGCACACAGAAATCAGAGAACAATGCGAGAACAAATCGAGCATCTTCGACGTTGCGAGATTGGATATGACAATCTATAAATAGATGAGCCCCATTGCCGGTATAACAAGACACTTTTTCTCGCTGATTTGACACGAGAAAATCGTCTTAGAAAAAAGCCTTACAGAAACGCTAGATCTGCACAACAGTCAAATTTTTCTTAATTTTTTTTTATTGTCATATCGATAGCTTAAAAGAATTAGAAATTTTTTTAAAATTTTCATATCGATAGCTTAACAGAATTAGACATTTTTTAAAATTTTCATATTGATAGCTTAAAAGAATTAGACATTTAAAAAAAAATTTTATATCGATAGCTTAAAAGAATTAGAAATTTTTTAAAATTTTCATATCGATAGCTTAGAAGAATTTTTGATTTTTTTTAAGCATTCTTGGGAACTGACTATATCGAGATGATTACTTATTTATTTATTTATTTATTTATTTATTTATTTATTTATTTATTTATATGTTTATTTGTTCATCTGTACATCTGTACATCTGTACATCTGTACATCTGTACATCTGTACATCTGTTTATCTGTTTATCTGTTTAGCTGCTTATCTGTTTATCTGTTTATCTGTTTATCTGTCTATCTGTTTATCTGTTTGTTTGGCAACAGTGTTGCGACGACCCAAGTTCAAGAGCGCCCGGCGCGAATCGATAACGCTCTAGTCCTACTGCACTCGATATTGGAGATGCCGAGAACAAATCGAACATCTTTACCGAAGCGAGATTGTATACGAAAATCTGTAAATCGATGAGCGCCAGTGCCGAAGTAAGAGGGCATTTTTTTGGGTCATTTGAGACGAGAAAATCGCCACAAATCTGTAGAGCTTTAAAGCAACGACAAATCTGTAGAATATGCAAATTTCCTTTAAATTAACCTTTTTAAATAATGTTTCTCGTTATTATTATTATTATTATTATTTAATTATCATATCGATAGCTTAAAACAATTTTTGAATTTTTATTTAGCATTCTTGAGAACTGAATATATCGAGTTGATTATTTATTTATTTATCTGTTTATCTGTATGTTTGGCAACAGTGTTGCAACGACGCAAATTCAAGAGCGCCCGGCGCTAATCGATAACGCTCTAGTCATTATCCTAATATTTTTTCATATCACTTTTTTTTAATTATCATCACCATAGTTTAAAAGATTTCTTGAATTTTTTTTAAAGCGTTCTCGGGCACTGTCTATATCGAGATGATTATTTATTTATTTATTTATCTGTTTATCTGTTTGTTTGGCAACAGTGTTGCGACAACGCTCTAGTCATTATTCTAATGTTTTTTCATATTACTTTTTTTTAATTATCATATCGATAGTTTAAAAGATTTTTTGCATTTTTTAAAAGCATTCTCGGGCACTATATGGAGATGATTATTTATTTATTTATTTATGTATCTGTTTATCTGTTTGTCTGGCAACAGTGTTGCGACAACGCAAGTTCAAGTGCGCCCGGCGCGAATCGATAACGCTCTAATCCTCATCCTAACGTTTTCCCTTATTACTTTTTTAAAATTTTTATATCGACAGTTTAAAACAATTTTTGAATTTTTTAAAGGCATTCACGTGCACTTTCTATATCGAGATGATTATTTATTCATGTATTTATGCATCTGTTTATCTGTTTGTTTGGCAACAGTGTCGCGACAACGCAAGTTCAAGAGCGCCCGGCGGGAATCGATAATGCTCTACTCCTACGGTACTCGATATCGAAGATAATTTCAAGCGCTTTGTTTCGAAGGACACACTGAAGCGCAGATGGTGCGCGACAGGAGTCCCGCGTGTAATTGTATATAGAGCCTTAAAGAAAAGCGAGGTCTGCAGAACGGTCAAATTTCCTTTTGCAAAAATAATGTTTTGTTATTACAAATTATTATTTGTCTAAATCGTAATAGCTTTAAAAATATGTAATTTTTTTTTAAGCATTCTTGGGAAATAATTATATGGAGGTGATTATTTATTTATTTGTTTCGAGGTGATTATTTGTTTATTTATTTATTTATCTATCTGTTTATGTGTTTATCTGTTTGTCTGTTTGTTTGGCAACAGTGTTGCGACAAAGCAAGTTCAAGAGCTCTCGGAGCGAATCGATAACGCTCTAGTCCTACGGTACTCGATATCGAAGATAATTTCAAGCACTTTGTTTCAAAGGACAGAGGGAAGCGCAGATGGCGCGTGAGAGGAGTCTCGGGTGTAATTGAATTGGAAATCGGGAGGATAGGCGGAACGTCGCGAAAGAACAAGGGAATCGATCAAGTTACTCTTGAAATTGCATTGACCGTGCTGGAGTTTCACAGTCTGGTGACACAGTAAGTTGCTTCAATCTCGAGCATCGGGTACTTTATCGTCACAGGGTTTTATATTGGAAATCAATGAGAGACATTTCTCGTTCCCAATGATTCCAAGTGCCGTTAGTTTCCCATTCAAGATTGTATCGAAAAATAAGTCAATCCTTTTTCCATATAAATTCTTTTTTTTTTTGTCGATTGTTTCGCGTCGAACCGGACTCGGAAAACTTGTTGATCCCAAAGTTTATTTCACAATGAATTTATAATCGAAGCGAAATAAAATATGTGTTATTTCAATTTATTTTTTTCTCACGATTTCCCGTCGAAATAAAATTACGAAATTTGTTACTCACATTGACTCTTTTCCCACGATTTTACATCGAAACGAAATTACAACGTTTTTTTATCTCCGTTGATTTTTTCCCCACGGTTTCCCATCGAAACAAAATTACGAAATTTGTTATTTCCATTGACGTTTTTTCCCACGATTTTCCATTGAAACGACATTACACAATTTCTTATCTCCATCGGCGTTTTCCCACGATTTCTCATTGAAATAAAATTACAACTTTTCTTATCTCCATCCATTTTTTCCCATAATTTCCCGTCGAAATAAAATTACGAAATTTCTTACCTCCATTGATTTTCATTCTTCGCGATTTCCCATCGAACCAAAATACCAAAATTTGTAATCTCAATTCATTTTTATTTCCCCACGATTTCCCATCGAAACGAAACGACAAAATGCGTTATGAAATTTAATATTTTCCCCCACCATCTCCCGTTAAAAAAATACTCACAATCCTCAACACTTTTTATTTAAAGATCAGCGCAACAATAATTTTGCCAGCCGTCCCTCGCAGCGGGAAAAAAAAAGAATGCCCATAAAATAAATTGTCAAGAGGAGTTCCCTCTGCCGGAACATTATAGAAGTGAAAAAAAAATAAAAAAGGAGTGAAAAACCTTTTTGTCCGCAGAGCTTGCGACGCTTTGATCCGACCGTAAAAAAAGTGTGTAAAGCACCTTACGTAGATAGTTCACGAGTCTTGTTACGTCCCTGAAAACGTCAGAACGTCCGCAGACCCGCAAGCCTCCCCATCCTCCTTTTTCCGTTTCCTGCAGACCTGCGTCGGCTCCTCTCGTCGCCGTCGGAAGCTCTCGCCGCCGAAGCTGGCTACGTGTGCGCTTTCGCTTCGTGGGCAAAAGAGTCGCAGACCGCGAAGTAGCAACAGCCACCTGTCGATCGGGCGGCCAGTAGTCTAGATAGCATCGTCGTAGCTACTAGACACACCGGTAGCAGCAGCTTGGTAGCGTGCATATCCATAATGACCCGCAGTGAAGTTTATTTTTTCCTCGCGCACGCTTCGATGTTCAACAATCGTCAGCATTATTAATTATTAAACATATCAAAACCAAACAGCAAAAAAAAAAAAAAAGAAAGAAAATTATAGAAAAATATATCAATCCACGCGCCGACGAATTCATCGTCTGGGGTAAATGTTTGTTTTGTTTATTAAATAGAATATGCGAAGAATTCGTCGAGTAATTTTGTTTTTTTGTCATCGATAGACAGGCGAGCTGTGAGTATGAGAGCAGCGAGATTGCTCCGTTGCAGCCGGGTCTGTTCGAGCGGCAACGGCAGGCAACAGTTGGCGGAAAAGTGATAAGGGTCAACGACGCTCAGACGCCGGGATTGTGAGTACAATTTATATTGACTTTTTTACATTTTTTGTATTTTTTTTGTATTTTTTTTTATTGTTGTTTCGTAACGATGGATCGAGATGTAAGGTTTCTTGCAAGAGACGTCTCGGTCGATTTCCATAATTGTTGGAGGATGGAGATGATATTTCCGAGGCGTGCGGAATCGAAATAAAATGGGTTTTATCGGCGGAAAAATTGGTCGCTGGCTCGATGCGACTGTTGAAATAATAATGAAAAATTGATGAAATGTTGCGATAAAAAAAAATATATAGAAATGATTATTCGCGTCCCTCGTGCGAGAGGCGAGAGACTCGATAGTTGCGACAATTTGAGCAATAAAGGAGGCGAACGCGTGCTCGACGCGCAAAGATTACCGTCGAACGGCAGTCGCAGCTTCGTAATTGCGCGATCGTGAGCTCTCCTTTGCTCTGCCTTCGATTACTGCGGTGAATTAATAGCCGCAGCATTGCCTCAGCCCGTGGTTAGCGCCAAAGCCGCAATAGCAAAGCCGTTTATGATTTAATGCCCTCGAAGCGTCGGGTTTAGTTCGTTCTGCCGGTCAAACTCCGTGAAATAATAGAGTCGCCACGCGAAACTTGTACGCAATTTAATTAACGGCTCGCTGCGCTGGAATTTCACCGGGCGAATTTGCAATTAACGCCCCAATAATTCGATATTAAATTGATATCCCATTTCCTCCACCTACATATAATTATTGAAATTCTCCATCTCCCAAAAAAAAAAGCAAAAAAAATACACTGAAGTTAAAAAAAATGAAAAATTCGGATTCCTTCGGTATTAAAGCTGAAATTGATATTCGATTGACTTTTTATGTCGACTTCTATATCGGCGGAGGCGATATTTATTGCCGCCTCCACGTTAATCCAATAAATCCGATATTCCATGGACAGAAAAAAAGGTTTTTTTTACCTCCTAAAAAATGTTTTTTTTACCTCCTAAAAAAATGTTTTTTTTACCTCCTAAAAAATGTTTTTTTTTACCTCCTAAAAAAAATTTTTTTTACGCCGTTCCGATGCGTGCGAACACACGACAGCGTAGGAAAACGTTCACTGGCCTTCGTTGCGGACCTGCCAGATTAGATATCGACTGCTGTGCGTTGCCCCCCTTCGAAAGTGTGGCTGCTGTAATGCTATAGCTGCTATGTTATTCCGCGTAAAGTATGTCATACCCGTAATAGGGAGGTCGGTAAAAAAAAAAAAAAAAAAAAATCATTATAAAAGCCGAACGATGCAGTGTGTGTGCGAGCCTCGGATTGACACGACGACGCCCCGGCTATAAATACGAGCTATAAGAGATACGAGGAGAGAGAAATAGAGAGAGTATCGAGTATGCCGATATAAAAATGTTCTCGCCCGCGCGCCACTACTACTAGCATCGCGTGAAATTGCGCGTACTTAATTTATCTAATGTATATGACAATATTAAAAAATAAAATAAAAAAATACCTCAAGACTATATTTTCCCAATAAATTTTAAGCAACGTTTTAGATGTTCGGGGCATGCTCGATTCACCTTGTTTCGTGTTGTTTTTAAGAGGGAGGATAGGAGGGGTGGATAAAAAAATTGTATGTTTGTTCCAGATTTGGTTTTGAGATAGTAAAAAAAAATAAAAAAAACCTCACGACTATATTTTCCCAATAAATTTTAAGCAACGTTTTAGATGTTCGGGGCATGCTCGGTTCGCCTTGTTTCGTGTTGTTTTTAAGAGGGAGGATAGGAGGGGTGGATAAAAAAATTGTATGTTTGTTCCAGATTTGTTTTTGAGATAGTAAAAAAATAAATAAAAAATTAAGGTGCTCTGACCTTAATTTATTTATTTTTTTCTGTATTTGTTTCGCATGTGTAGGCGAGGCTGCCGTGCCACGAGAGATAATCACGCGAAAGGGCCTCGGTCGGCAAAAGGCTAGCCCAGCGAGGTAGACGAGCAGAGGGCGGAAAAGCCTAATGCAATAAAAAAAAATACAAAAAAAATGTAAAAAACAAAAAATAAAACAAACGTTCGAAACTATATTTTCCTAATAATTTTTAAGCAATGTTTTTGATGTTTGAACAATGTTCGGTACGCTGTGGTTTGCTTCGAGTTATTGTTAAGAAACACCATAGAAATGATTTAAAAAAAAAGAAAAACTGTATGTTTGTTCCAGATTTTTTTTTTTGAGATAGGAAAAAAAATTAAGGCGCTCGGACCTTAATTTTTTTATATTTGTCGGTATTTATTTGATGTGTGTAGGCGAGGTTGCCGTGCTTCGAATTATTCTTAAGAAACAGCATAGAAATTATTTTTAAAAAAATGGTATGTTTGTTCCAGATTTTTTTTGAGACAGGAAAAAAAATTTAAAAAATTAAGGGGCTCGGACCTTAATTTATTTATTTTTGTCGGTATTTATTTGGTGTGTGTAGGCGAGGTTGCCGTGCCAGGAGAGATAATAACGCGAAAGGCCCTAGGTCGGCAAAAGCCTAGCCCAGCGAGGTAGGCAAGCAGAAGGCAGAAGAGCCTAATGCACCCTCGAATATGATCCTCCGTACCGCTGTTCTGCCTCTGCTCGTTCTATTTTCGTCGCCACCCTCGACGGGGGAGAAGGCGATAGTCCTGCAAGCCTGGGCGGAAGGCACAGGACTCGAAGACCCACGCAAGCAATAATATTCCAGATCTAATCTACAGTATCCAGCTGCGGATGCAATTAAACAATTATCTTCGCTCAACCGAATTTACGATCCAATTTTCTGTTCCTCTCAGTTTGTCGTCTGAATTCGAAGATCAGAGTAGAAAGGTCTTTATCAATTTTTTTTTTCGATTTTAGTTAGTTTAAGGCGAGGGAAAGCGCTTCGATGGTGAAGCAGGAATCTGCAAATGAAATTTTGCGTTCCTTAAAATCATAATTTTTTTAGAGTAATTCGGAGTTTCCTCTAAAAGGCTCTCGTTATTTGGGCAATTCTTAAAACTAAAGCGCGTGGAAAGCATAATGCGTCGTTTAAGGGGGTTGGAGCGCTAAGCGCTGGTCAAATGAGGGCTAGATTTTTAAAGTCGTTTGTAGAAACTTTTACGCATCTTTCTGATTATAGTTGATGGTTGTTTGCAGCAGAATTATTTTTGTTGTTTTTGGCATCAGAGCAGGGGTCCTTAAACTAGAAAAACATTAATCGCAATGGATTTGCAAAAATGTTAAGTGGATTTTTTTAATTTTCGAAAATGTAAACATTTGTTCAGTTTTTTTCAAAGAATAATCCGTATTTTAGCTCGGTTTTTATGTATTACGGCTCATTCTCTATTGCAATTAGTATTTTTTCTAAGTTAAGCACATCTGCTGCAATACAAAAAACCATCCATAATATTATTTATAACCACCCATTTAATGTTATTTTCTTACTTTTGCTATTTTGGTTTATTGTCTTATATTTATTTTATTTTCGTTGCGTTAATCGTAGGTCTTATTTTTTTGTATTCATTCGATTTATTGTGTTCTGTACAATAAATGCTACCCATCTATCCCCTTGAATCAACAGATGCGCACGCAGTAAAACGGATACCAAAGTTTCTTCCGTACAAACCCCGAAAATTCTTTCCATGTTAATTTTCCAAAAAAATCTCGCACAATTTACATATCTGTTAATTTTGCGAAATTTTAGTTTCTAAAATTAACAACAAAATATTTGTGGACATTTGCGGACAAAAAAGTTTCCTAAGCCTACACATTTTTTTTACAGTCTAAAAATGTGTATAAACGACATTAAAACTGTAGCACTGATTCGACTAGTGTAAAGCGCTCCGACCCGCTTAAATGCGTGTCCGCTATAGGCGACAGAGTAGAGAGTCGCACATATGTTAATCGATGGGGTGACAAGCGAGCCGTGCGGAGGGCGAATAACATTTGCGAAGCGGTGTTCGCTTCTGTCCGCTCAAATTGGAAACGTCGACCGTGACGTTACGGGGGATTCTACTGTACACACGAATCATGCAAACCTCTTCGAGTGTGTACGGCTTTAGGGACGGCAAATTTCATTTAAATTACACGGATCGTTGGGTACGGTCTTGAACGATGTTTGCGCCAAGTTTTAACGAATTCTTGAAGAAGAAATAAATATTAAAAATAAAAAAGAACTCTTTCGCTCGACGGAACTTAAACGAAGAAAAAAGCGTGTTTACGCGCTCTCGGAAATCGGGAGGTCAGGGCTAAAGGCTGATTATGTAGGAATAGCCGTAGAATTCGCTATTACGTAGCGAACGAACCGCGGGGGGTTTCTAGCTCTCAATTTCCGAGGCGGGATCGTCTTAATTAACGAGACTATCGAACGGCCGAGAGCGAGAGCCGACCGAGCGCGGAAAAAAACAATCGTCACCGTTCGACCATTCGCTGTCTCGTTAACTGTAGCAGCTCGGACATGACATGTTTTTAACTAGTTTTTTTTTCCCCTCCGCTCGAGCTGCGACCCACATTTATAATCGATGGAAAAACGCTGCTGGGGTGGTTATTTTTTTTCTGTTAATTACACTTTGCAGTTCGGTTCGCTCATTACTTCGGCCCCCTCGCTCGCGCCGGAGTCGACGTGCGTCCTGCATTTTTCACCAGTCACCCACATTGAAATTAATCGACCGGGTCGTGAAACTCCGTAGAAAAATTCCAGGAAAATTCGTGAAGGGACTTCGAAGTGTTGTCTCTTCGATGGATCGAGAGAAAAAATTCTTACCAACATTTGTATAATTGTGCGAGAGCAGACAGCGTCGCGCGTCCTGCATTTTTCGCCAGTCAACCGTATTGATATTAATCGTTCGGCCGTAAAACGCCGTAGAAAAATTCCGGGAAAATTCGTGAAGGGACTTCGAAGTGTTGTCTCTTCGATGGATCGAGAGAAAAAAATTATTACTAAAATTTGTATGATTGTGCGGCAGTAAACGTCGCGCGTTCTGTATTTTTGTCCAGTCACCCACATTGAAATTAATCGGCGGTCGTGAAACGTCGTAGAAAAATTCCGGAAAAATTCGTGAAGGGACTTCGAAGACTTGTTTCTTCTATGGATCGAGAAAAAAAATTATCACGAAAATTTGTATGATTGTGCGAGAGCAGTACACGTCGCGCGTCCTGCATTTTTCGCCAGGAAACCGTATTGAAATTAATCGACCGGGTCGTGAAACGCCGTGGAAAAATTCCGGGAAAATTCGTGAAGGGACTTCGAAGTGTTGTCTCTTCGATGGATCGAGAGAAAAAAATTATTACTAAAATTTGTATGATTGTGCGAGCAACTTTATTTAAATTAATCGACCGGTCGTGAAAAGCCGTAGAAAAATTTCAGGAAAATTCGTGAAGGGACTTCGAAGTCTTGTTTCTTCGATGGACTGAGAAAAAAAATTATCACGAAAATTGGTATGATTGTGCGAGGGCAGTAAGCCTCGCGCGTTCTGCATTTTTATCCAGTCACCCACATTGAAATTAATCGTCCGGTCGTGAAACGCCCTAGAAAAATTCCGAGAAAATTCGTGAAGGGACTTCAAAGTCTTGTCTCTTCGCTGGATCGAGAAAAAAAATTATTACCAAAATTTGTATGATTGTGCGAGCGCAGTAAGCCTCGCGCGCTCTGCATTTTTATCCAGTCACCCACATTGAAATTAATAGTCCGGTCGTGAAACGCCCTAGAAAAATTCCGAGAAAATTCGTGAAGGGACTTCGAAGTCTTGTCCCTTCGATGGACCGAGAAAAAAAAAAATAATAATAAAAATTGGTATGATTGTGCGAGAGCAGTAAGCGTCGCACGTCCTGCATTTTTCACCAGTCACCCACATTGATATTAATCCATTAACAATCCATTAATAAAAATTCCGAGAAAATTCCTGAAGGGACTTCGAAGTCTCGTTTCCTCGATGGACCAAAAAAAAAAAAATATCCCGAAAATTGGTATGACATTTCCAAGAGCAGAATTTTTCACCAATCACCCCCATTGACATCAACCGCCCGTCCGTGAAACGCCGTACAGAAACTCCAAGAAAAATTCCCGAAGCGCCTCCGAAGTCTGGTTTCCCCGACGGATCGAGAGAAAAAATTATAACGAAAATTGGTATGATTGTCCCGAGCGGGAGCAGTGAGCGTCGTGCGTCGCCGGCGAAGCGTCTCCCGTGGCGCGAGGGAATAACTCCATAAAGCTCATTTTATCTTCCTTCACAGCTATATACATATATACACATAAAATACAAAATATATACGACGAAACAGTGTGTCAGGGAGCCGAGGAGGAAAACAGACATTTTGCTGTCCGACACAGCTTTTTATCTCCTCGAATTATCTCACAGGAGCATTTTCAATTTTAATCCACCTTTTCCCTCTGCGTTTCATTTCGCTCTCGTCGACAAACCGCGGTGTTTGTTGCCACGAGGAAAATAAACTAAAAATAAGAAAAAAAAAAAAAAAAAAAAAAAAAAAAAAAAAAAAAAAAAAAAAAAAAAAAAAAAAAAAAAATCTTAAGTATCAAAGCGAAGAGATAAACGTTTGCGCTCGGAGAGGGTGGAAAGGTGGAAAGGTGGAACCGGGGGATGGGGGGGTAAAAAGCGGGAGGTAAAACGTGCAAGATACCACGCGCACCAGCATTGACCTTGACGGTTTGGGGGTGGGTAACCGTGGCCCTGGCCTCCCGGTTATGGGGCCAGGGTCGATGGGAAAGCGCCCGCTTTCGCCGGCTCTCCCGCTTTTCCCTCGCCATGGCGAAATTGGGTCACCCGGGCGCACATGCTAACTCTCCCATCGTGCAATTCCGTACTTGTCCGACGGGTCTCTCTCGGCGTGTTGGCGTCTCTATGTGTCATACACATGCCTGTCTCTCATCCGCCCCCTCCATTCACCGCACTTCGCCGCACGGCACCGGCGCCCGTTCGTTGGCCAGCGAGTGCTGTGCGCACTTTTGTTTCCTATTCCCTCGGGCTCGAACCGCACAACCGCATCCTTCTTACCTCTCCGCCTCTCGCCTCTCTCATCCTTTTGTATTAAACCACTAAGCAACTACGACGCTGCTGATGAAACTTGCGATATATCGGCGAAAAGAGAGAACGGCGCGAGTTGGGATACGATTAAATTACTCGGAGGGTAAAGCAGGTACCCGGCCGCGGAGATGAGCGCCTCTTCGCGACCGCGGCGAGTGAGGTTAGGAAAACAAATTGCGCGGCTGCGGGGGAGGAAAGGACGCGTCGAAGTGGGTTTAGAATTAAAATACAAGGGTAACGATATTGCGGAAAGTTGATCAGGGATGACCCTGAGGGTCCTCACGAGAACTAAATTTTTATTCAGTTTTTAATGGATGTGTTTTGCATCAAACTTCGCTTAGAGTATAAAGTTCTACAAGTGAACCATTTTTAGTTCACAGTAGTGCAATTGATAGAGACTTGCCAGGGACGGAATTTCATGTCATGTCGATATCTTTATTGCAATTTAGGATTGCGATTAGGAAGAATTGTAGATAAGCGCGGGAAGACACGGGTTCGATAATCGATATATCGAAACGCGCTCGAGGGCCAACCAGAGTAACGGAAAAGCGGCGACCTAGCGAGATGAATGCCTCTTCACGACCGCGGCGTCTGAAGTTAGAAAAACAAATTGCGCGGCTACGGGGGAAGAAAGGACGCATCGAAGTGGGTTTGGGATTGAAATTCAAGGGTGACGATATTGCGGAACGGTGATCAGGGATGACCCTGAGTCCTCACGAGAACTAAATTTCATTCGGTTTTTAATGGATGTGTTTTGCATCAAACTTCGCTCGGGGAACTTCGCTTAGAGAATAAAGTTCTACAAGTGTAGTGCAATTGATAGAGACTTGCCAGGGATGAAATTTCAGATGTTTTAGGATCATGATTAGGAAGAATTGTTGATAAGATAAGAATTGCGGGAAGAGACGGCTTCGATAATCGATATATCGAAACGCGCTCGTGGGCCAATCAGAGTAACGGAAAAGCGGCGACCTAGCGAGATGAATGCCTCTTCACGACCGCGGAGTCTGAGGTTAGAAAAACAAATTGCGCGGCTACGGGGCAGGAAAGGACGCGTCGAAGTGGGTTTAGGATCAAAATACAAGGGTAACGATATTGCGGAAAGTTGATCAGGGATGACCCTGAGGGTCCTCACGAGAACTAAATTTCATTCGGTTTTTAATGGATGTGTTTTGCATCAAACTTCGCTCGGGGAACTTCGCTTAGAGAATAAAGTTCTACAAGTGTAGTGCACAGTAGTGCAATTGATAGAGACTTACCAGGGATGAAATTTCAGATATTTTAGGATCATGATTAGGAAGAATTGTTGATAAGCGCGGAAAGACACGGGTTCGATAATCTCTATATCGAAACGCGCTCGAGGGCCAATCAGATTAACGGAAAAGCGGCTATCTAGCGTCACAGATGAGCGCCTCTTTGCGACCGTGGCGAGTGAAGTTAGAGAAACAAATTGCGCAGCTACGGGGGAGGAAAAGGCGCGTCGAAGTGGGCTTGGGATTAAAATTCAAGGGCGACGATATTGCGGAAAGTTGATTAGGAATGACCCTGAGTCCTCACGAGATTAAATTTCATTCAATTTCTGCATCAAACTTCTACAAATGAACCATTTTTATTTCACAGTAGTGCAATTGCTCGAGACTAGCTAGATATGAAAATTCATGTCATGTAGATATCCCCAGGTAGCACAAAAAAATTAGTTATCAGAAAGTGATCTAAATGGCTTACATATGTCCGTCCGGATGGTAACTATAAGCTATCCTACGTCCAAAAGTTAACTTTTTCCCTAGCAAGTTGACGGACGGCTGCTTTTAGGGAAAAAAACTAAAAAACGGACCGAAAAACGGACACGTCCGTTGGGGAACGAAACGGACCGCAAAAACTTCGGTTGCAGAAACCGAGTAAGGACCGAACATTTTTTAATAAAATGTTTGGCCAAGTTTTTAAATTTTTTTTGTTGCTTTGCTTTTAATTCTGTTTTTAATGAAACGACAGAATAAAAATATGATCTTGGTTCTTTTTCGATTGCGGGAACCGAAAACGGACCAAAGCAAATTTTTCGAAAAAACTCGTTCGGTCCCTTTTCGGTTTCCGCAACATAAAAAAGACCAAATGCCAACAAAAAATGTACAGTCCGTTTTTTCGTTTTGTACGGTCCGTTTTGTTCCCCAACGGACGTGTCCGTTTTTCGGTTCGTTTGCAGTCC
>JAPYZC010003953.1:0-11096 GCA_030522665.1 Ichneumoninae sp. A BG-2022a
CGTATGAATTTTTTCAGATTTTTATCTTTATTTTGATTTTTGCACATTTTTCCATGTAAAAAACAAGAAAAATCAAAATAAAGATAAAAATCTGAAAAATTCATATGTGTTCCGAAAAATGAACGAATCATTTTCATAAAAAAAAAGTTGAGGTACTGCATATTTTGATAAACAATTTTGTTTCAACCATTTGTTGATAACATTTTGAAATTATTATTATGCAAAATTGGTCTTTTCAGTGCCTATAATAAGTATGATTTTTTTCAGATTTTTATAACATCGGGAAGTGTTTGCAATTCTTGCCCGAATTTATCGAATTTAGGCGAAATGAACACCACTCGCTCCAGCTACCTTAAAGCAATGTGAAACCTCCTTCTGCACGTCATTTTGTTTTTCGATTTTTTTTTGTTTTTTTTTTTTCAGCGATGCAGAATTTTTCTCAGAAATTGTTATCCGAATTACCAGGGTCTGCTCGACTGTTCACGAAGAAAAAAAAATTGGTGGGACGGCAAGAATTTTGTTACCGTAACTGATTTAACCTACTTTATATAAAGATAACAAACAATTTTGCACCTAATTATTAAATCTAATTACGATGGATTAATTCACTTTCAAATTCACCTGTCATCTCAAGAATCTTGTTACTAATCAAGTGCCGCGATTTGTATTTTTTTCGATTTCGAGCTCGAATTCTCCCAAGCTTTCCCCTCTCACCTAACATTTATCTCTTAGTATTTGTCGTTCATCCGGGCATATTCAGGCAAATATTGTATGCCAATAAAAAATAATTCAAAGTTAGGTGCGAGTATTACGTCTTAAAAATTGCGAGAGTTACGGGAGCACGAACAAACATGTTAAAAAAATCAGAATGCCATAAATTTGGAAGCACCTGGCGGATTCGCAAGGAATTGAATCCAAAATATTATTGAATACCAGTCCGATTCATAAAAAATTCAAACATACACACCCACACATTTACAGACATTTTGTTAAATCACTTTTCTCTATGTTTAAGACCATTTTGAGTATTGAGACATAAAAATCGCAATAAAAATGTTTTTCACGAAGACAAAGTTTCTGTGAGGAAGTAAAAAGCGTTACAAGTTTTCCACACCGCCGTTCTCGAGTTTCATTATCAATAAATAATAATAATAATAATAATAATAGAACACAATTAGCACGACTATCGAATTTTCCTCGTGTGTTCTTATGTGTATCATTATCGGAATTGTTGGGAGCCAGTGACGTGCGTTATAAACTGTTGAATAAGCCAAGGCCGCAGTTCTACAGGTAAGAGAGATCCGGCATCGGCACGAGGACAGAAAACAGGAACAGCTTAAGTCCTCTCTCCCTTGCGCGTTCTATTGATAGGATGCTATTGTCGATGACGACAAGAGAGTCAAGGCTTTGCCGATGACATTGGCTGCAATGCAGAGGGAGACTTACAGACAACGGTATAATGCCCTCATTGAATCCCGGGAGACATTATGCGAGTGATTTCTCGCTACAGAAGAGCCACCAAGAGATATATACGATGAAGGGGCATTGAGGGACAGAAGCAATAGTAACGCGTGAATGTGCCCTAGGGGCATCCAATGATCGAAGAATCCCCGAGAGTACGTTTCCAGCATCGTCTCCATCCTCTCTCTCTCTCTCTGTCTCGCTGCGGCTGTGTGTGAATGTGAGTGTATGTGAGTATGGGTCGTCGAGAACATGTAACCACCGAGTGGATGGACGGGGTGAGATTGAGGTATCGAGAGAGCAATGCGACACCGCAATAACAGAGTTGCACGCCACGAGGTGGACTCAGTGACCCGTAGAATCCGTGTGTTTCTCAATTCTGATAATCAACGAGTAGCATCTAGGCTTATACGAGATTGGGCCTCTCACAGAGCGTCGATACGTGCATGCCACTCAGCCACAGTGGAAATTAAACCACTTTCCTTCCTGTAGCACATTTCGCAATGATCTATCCACTTTACGCCTCGTCGACGTCGATAATAATTCGGCACAAAGATACGTGTCGAGACATTGAGAGTTATTATTTTTTATTTTTATTCCACAACAATAAACTTCTCAAAAAGACTCAAAAAGTGAGCGATAATTGGAGATGAAAGATTAACGACAGAATGTATTTACGAGCGTACCGCGTATCGCGTGACCGAATCGAGAAAAGCGTATTTTGTGGGGCTGTACACATAAAATATCCGTCCTTTTGATTTTGGTCACGCGATGTAACAAACAAAGAGACTACCGCGCTCGCGATATACCAATTCAATTAGAACATAATTAATTCGCGCTTACAAAAGGTTCAAAGCCCCCCCTGTGACGTTGCTATAGCGAAGCTCCTAGTTTAACCTCGCAAAAGGAATATTCCGCCAGCGATATCCTCTCCATTTTATTTTTATTTTTTTCCTTTTGGTCCTATCGAACGGAAGTGATTTCCGTCCCAAGCGAGTGGTTTGGTTCCCGGTAGCCCGTGGTCGCGGCGGCACGCGTGCGACATGGCGAACGAATCGGTGAGTGCGTGAGGGGGATAACACCGTAGGAAAGCACGAATTCGAACCACGCATAATTGATGGGAGGATCATCCTCCGGTGCAAGCGTCGCCCGTTCGATCTGACCGCTCTACGAAGTCCCGATGCAAGCCATATCCCGATCGTCTGATCCGTTACCGCCGTTACCACTGCATCACACCGGCGCAACGTTTCTTGCTCGCCCCGGCGTAGTCCCCCGGCCGCCCGATCCGGGCTTGCCGGAAACCCCGGATGTAACTATCAAATGGGGGCTGGGACACGAAAATCGACAACCCCACTTCGTCGTCGCGTTGTCCGATCGTACGGTTTAACGGTGGGTCATAGCCGGACCGATTCGATGCCAACAACGGGAGCGACGTCGCCCGGTGGGAGACATCCGATATCCTCGTAAAACGAAATAGCCGGGGAAGGATGCGGTGGCTGGAGTCGAGAAAACGGAGCTTCCTCGACGTCGATATTCGATGCTCCGCAGTTGCGAGGGGTGACTTCGTGTCTCGAATATCCCAGAGAGATAAATCCATGCGCGGGCGACGTATCACCGCCAGCCACCCATCCCCCCCCCCACCCCTCCGGTCGCTGTAACCTGTTCACGGAAGATCCTCGAAGCCGGGAGGTCCCGGAGCGACAAGTCGTTTCTCTTTAAAAATCCATCAGTTATTGGTTAACACCGGCGGTCTCAAGTCCTCTTGCGTCTCCTACTCCGGTATGCTCCGCTATGCACCAACCGGAGGGGGAAGATATTAGATATGCGGGGTTAGTAATGATTTTATAATGATAGAGGGGAGCCTCCGCTCTCGAGGCTTCCGAGGCTCCATTGATTCTCCTCTCGAAGTAGAATACAATAGGCGGTTACACTGTACAGCTCGGCGCTCTAGTGGACTAATCGAACAAGACAGCCAATGACTAACTACTCTCCGACGTGGGGCCGGAGGCGAAGAGGGCGAGGGGGGGGAGGAAGAGAGGAAGCACTCGAGAGTGATTCTAAACGTGAGAGATCAAGTAAAAATCTCGTCGGGCCACGAGAAACGGTAAAACGTTACGATACGGTGATTTGTAGTCATAGTTGGGAGGTTGGGTTACGAGAATAAAAATCGAACGAAAATCGGCAATGCGGGAACCGCGATCGCGGACGAACCAGAGGCGATGGGGAACGATGATCGGCGGCGGTATGGGGCAATTAGGAATAACGCAAAGTCGGAAACAATTAGTCACGTGCCCTTTCCCCGCATAATTAAATTCTGATGTATACGTATGGAGGATATATAGATGCTATATTGTCGTCGTCCCGGTTGCCGATTGGATTCGGTTTTAATTGTTTCCGGTCTCTGGTGAACGCCGCTGTTGCGCCGGTTGTACGTGAGGTACAGTCTACGGTACTATAGACAGGTTTGAGGCGCGGGGGCGGACGGGGCCGTGGGCTATATCTATATCAATATTTCGAATATAACAACAGCAGGGGGATAACTCCGGGAACGCTTGGGGAAGTAAAATCATTGCATCGTTGTGCCTCACCCAACGTTTTTACTCCTATACGGACCCGTCCCCGCTCGCGTAACTCGTTATTCTATATCGAGAGAGCCATATTGTACCCACACAGCCGGGCTTACTGTGGTAGGACGGGGGTGTTCGTTTCATCGTATAATAGACTGAAACTATTCCCACCAACTGCGCGCCGACGAAAGAGAATATATACAAGAATTTTACGGTAGACAGAATGAAAAAATAAAATCAAACAAAAAAGTAAAAATAATTGGGATAGAAAGAGAAACGAAAGTTATTAACGAGGATATGGAGAATCATCATAGTTGCAGCGACGTTTCTCTCGTGCTTCGATAATCGCTCGGGAAACGACTGCAGCGCGGACATGTGTCGTCATCGTTCTATATCTGTACGACCTGTACCAGACCCCAGAGTCGCAGCGACGCATCGAATACAAAAAGCCTTAGCGAATTAATAAAAAAGATAACGATAAATTCTATATTAGCGACAATGAAGGATGTATTGGTCGTGTATTGGTCGTGTACACACTAGAAAATATTTCGGATCAAGTCCTAACTGGAAGACAAAACAATTGTTTTCTAATCTGGTGAATAACAATACTACGTTTGACTTCGGATCAAAACTTCCGACGGATTCGTATTCAATGCGAATAAAATATGCAGAAATATGTGACCAAGACACTTTCTATACCTTTCATGTCAATGATAAAGGTTGCAATGTTACCATCCACGAAAACGTACCAGCAGAGCATTTATTTAATACCTTCAATATATATGTACATATTTTTTTTTTTTTTTTTGCAACGGGACGACAATCTGTTTTTGTAACTGCACCAACTATTTGATCGTGCATATTTTTTCCCTTCATAGAATACGATGAACACCCGGTTTTTTCTTAATTTAATGAAGAAGTAAAGATATCACTGCTTAAAAATACCGATAATCGCACCTTTTCACAACCTTTTGCATAGACAAAAAAAAGTAAAGAAAGAAAGTGTAACTGGTCGTCGAGTCATAATGTTTTATCTATTCACGTTCATCGCAGATCTGTCACTTATTTCAGTAATAGCTCAATTCTCCTTTCCGGCGCAAAAACTTGAGCTGGAAATGGCAACATTTTTTTCGTTTTCCAGTAATCCAAAAATAACAGTGGAATTTGTCTTCGTGATTTCACAGTGGCGTAAGCGAAACTATAAATAGGGACGGAAACTTTATGAAACTTTTGCAGCAAGTCGGAATGGAAATTCGACTTGCTGCACGAAAGAAAAAAAAAATCCCTCTACCAGAAGATCGCGCCACTCGAGCGAGTGTACCAGAAGATGTGCACACACGTACAAATTAGGGCCTCACGGAGGACGTATCTTTCGTGTTTCGGTACTTACGTGGTAAAGAGTGCGCAACCGCGATCACGACGCTTGCGACGATGAAAACGCTGAAAAGTGGGCTCTTCATTCTGGTTCCGTTGTTCTTCAACTGGTTTTCGTCGTTTCCTTCACTCTTGTTATTTCCACCCTGAAACTGTGTACACGTTACCCTTTTTTTAATCCTCTAACGAGCCACCCGCACGCTATAATAATTCTCGAGTGTCGCCAAAGATAAACACGGTATGACAGAGACGTTCCGCGGATAGAGGGAAATACTGGCCCGGATAGAGAAACGTAGATAAATTAGATGCAGAAGTTTCTCTCGTAGATCAAGGTCACTTTATAATGCAGCCGGTGGTGGCAGTACGTACTACGGTACCTATGCTCGGAAGTCTCACTTTGCTGGATTCGCTTGGGTTCTCTGTCGCGGACGCGCTATCGCGGTAAAACACTGTTACGTTCTGAGGTGCAGGTTTAGCGAGCTCGTGTTATATGTAGCCGCCGGTATTGCCCCGCCGGTTTGCCGGCCAATCGGATCCTCGTTCCTCCACGTCGTATACGTCACTCTCAGTACTCCCTGCTGCTGCTGCTGCTGCTGCTGCTGCTGCTGCTGTTGCTGCTGTCGTAGCTGTGGCTGTTGCTTGTGCACGCTATATACACTTTTAATACACGAACACGCGAGGAGTCACGTCGCGAGACTGTGACACAGCTCCTCCTTCTACGGCGTTTCGTATGTGTGAGACTCTCCTTTGCGAGCCATTCGCACCAATACACATTAAGATCGTTACATTGGTTATCAGAAACAGAACGTTACCCTATACAATGGTATAGGGTCGATGTGTACGTCTGTGTAGGATAAACTCGCCGAGGAGTAGGAGGAGGAAGAGTACACATCTATTACGTACCACGTAGACGCGGTACTTGGTCTTTACCTGCACACATGCATATATGTATTAGAGGACTTGCATAGCGTTACAGTTACACGGGCCCATGCCTCGGGAGTACTACCCTGTAGATACCCGGCTCTCCTCGTTGTGTAGTAAACGGGCAGCTGCGTAAACACGGCTTCGTTCCCCACGTCTCCGTAGCGTTCTCACTCTCGCTCCCGACGTGTACACTCATACCCCCTCCCCAACGAACAACACAATCACAAACGCCCCGGGATTCTCTACCTCGGAGTTGGCGTATTAGAGAGCATTCGTGTTAGCTTTAACCCCCATAGTTAGCAGCGCGCCTCGGCTGTGGAGCGCAACGGCAACTCCGTCACTATAAGGCTGGCCGTACAGCGGCTAGCCTTACATGTGAGAGCCTCGATGACGCCGTCAAAGCTTCTAACAACCGCGAAGCTCACGTTGTAATAGTCGTATTATTACGTTACGTTAGTAGGCAGATCCATCGGTGAAGCGTTTCGGCCCTAGCACTGCATCCGCTTTACTATCGCTGCTAGCGTTATCAACGGGTGATCAAAATTATATTTTTTTAAAAAGATTTTTAATATTGATTTTATTATTATCGATAATATTTAGCAGCAAATTTGTAGAAATTTCAGTGTTTCATTAAGGCCTGACAAGACTTCGTTTCGATGCTCCGAAATTTTTATACAGCAATCTGTGCGAGAGAATGGGCGAATGACGGTCACAGAGAACAGAGAACCTTAACCGAATCTTAATATTTTGGCTGTAACGGGTACGATGGTCTAGTGGTTAGCGCGTTCGCTTCTAGACCAAAGCATCGAGAGGTCGACGGTTTGATTACCGGTTTCGTAGTTTCGGCGGAAAAAAAAAATCGACGGAACGAGGCTCCAGATATATACATCGGTCACTCGTACGTAGTAATTCTAAATGTGAGTGTCGGTTGTATATAGCTGTACTACATGTTTACATTCTCGGTGAAACGCGACGAAGCTCTGATGCCAGGAATCGAACCTGAGACCGACTGGACCGGCATAGGTTTTTCGAAGTTTTCCTATGTCCATGGCAGAAATGTCACCTAAGAACGTGGAAAATGCAAATAAAACATATATATATATATATATATATATATATATATATTTCGGCTGAAAATTAAGTTTCGATAAACAATCTTAATTAGGGTAAAAGGACCGGGCCAACAATCAACATATCATCGATTGATGTGCTAATTTAGATCAGTCATATTCAACACTTTTAGATATAAGAACTATGACTAGCGAATGCTAACGCTTTACGGTATGAAATACTTGGTAACTGAGTCTTAATGACTCATGAAAAAAAGTTTATCTGGGTTATATCCTAGTAGAAATGTCGGAGCATTAAATCGGGGCCTAAAAAGGCCTCGTTAGTGCCTTATAAGGCCTTTTACGTAACGCTCTACCATATCTAATCGAGTACACGTTTTTTAAACATACTTAACAATAGCGACAAATCATCTGATTAGCAAATGTCTAATAATCATCTAATAATCATCTAATAGTTACTATACATCTATAATTAATCAGAGATAACGTGAAAAAATAGATAAATACATGTTGAGCGACATAACCATAACTTGTGAATCCCATTTTACTTTTACCATTTTACTCGTCGCGGTGAACCAGAATCGTACACGGCATGTACCTTCACCACATGGAAAGGGAGGTGAAGTCCTTTCTACGAAAAAGGTTAGCTTCATTGTACACGGGGCCTCTCCCTGTATAATTGCCCCCCCCCCCTTCCTCTCAAGGCTGAACTATTCTGTCTCTTTTGAGTGACCCCTCAACCCGAGATATCTTAAGTCCCCTTACAGAAGAACGGTCGATAAGGTAAGAGCGATGGATCGAGGGGGGGGGGGGGAGCTGATTATTTTAAGACCGGGGTCCCTGCCCTGATTATTCTAAGTCCTCTTGGACACCAATCCAGGCTTCGCGAGCGTCAAAAGTGCACGAGCAACCGGAAGTCCTAGTATACATATATGGGTGTTTAGTTGTCACAACTGAAAATATTTTATCCGCACGGAGAATCCCTAAAGAAATACTTTGGCTATAATTTGGACGGCGAAGGTAACAGACTTATAGCGTAAAACAGTCTTGAAGAGAGATCGTCCGATATGTTCACTGCTATCCAGGATCTATCCAGGAAAGAGTCCTGGTAGCCACTTTCGAGGATCACCGAAGCGAGTTGTCCGTTTCTCGACAAGATCTTGATTCTCACCAGCCCTTTTACACGAGATATGTGGATTGTTATGTCTGTCGGCGACAAGAAAGCTTATCGATATGGAATCTCATATCGGTCGAGATTCGCGGCGTTCGACTTTGCCTCTCGCTTTTATCGTAACCGCACCGTAGAACAGAAGATTGATATGCGACCTCCTCTCAAAATATTCATAAAACGCTGAGAATTTCCCATGGTCCCGTGAAACGAGCGCTCTGGGACCGTAAAGGCCATATCTGCGTGTTAGAGAGATGTACGGGTACACTGGTGATTTTCTACGGATGCGAATCATCCCTTGCGGCCGCAGGTGCTGCACCGGATGAAGAAGGTCTCATTTTACCCCGTCCTTCTTCTCTGGTCGTCGTTCGATCGATGTGCTAAGGACAAGAGAAAAAAAAAGAAAAAAAAAAAACGAGCGTAACAGATAACTCGATCGTGGTCGTGCACCTGGCGACGTATCGCTCGAAATGAAAATTGCGCGTTCTAATAGAAAATAAACAAAAAAAACGAGAAGCTTTTATTTTTCTTATTTTCATGCTTGAATCACTAATGAGTAATGAAAGCCTGCTAGGTCATACACATTATTGAAAATAAATACTAAAATTCTAATTGTGCGAATATATTAAATGCAAAAATAGCATTGTATCGTTTGGTACAGACACACGGGCCAAAAAAAGGTTTCTACATTTATCAAACGCTTCTTGTCCACCAAGATCCACAATTCTTTCAGTTCAACAAACGGTCATTCACAAGAAAAAGATGAAAATAAATGGTAGAATTAACAAGAAAAATATTGTGGACTTTGGTGGGTAATAAATGTTTGTTAAATGTTAGGTAAACGTTTCACCGAGCACCCGACAGTGCGGTCTCAATCCCCGGACATTCATGATAAACCGTATTTTCGTCTTTCTTACACATACGCTGCGTCCGGTAAGTAGAACGGTTCCGGCCATTGGGACGTTTATCTTACAAACCGTTTTAACACCCGACTGGAAAGGAAGGAGTATTACGCGTTTGACATTGACGTAGAGTTATCAGTTTCATGTCATGCCCTCCTAGCGTCTAAGCGGTAGAAATAGTATTTTGTGATGCAAGTGTGAAAAAGCGGACTTTGAAGGAACGTTGTGAAGTTGGCCGCGGAAGCCGAAGGAGCGTGATGTCCGTAGATACAAACTGAAGGCGAATGCGACCAACGTTACCGCCTTCGTCAAAAATTCACTTTTTCGCACTTGTATTAAAATAGACATTTATTTCACACTCTGTGAAATAATAGTACATTTCGATACGCGTGCGAAAAAACTTTTTTTTTAACCTGTCTGAATGCAACACTCGCCTTCGACTCATGCCACAAGTTTACACTCGTTAGAAAAAGGTTTTTTCGTACTAGTATCGTAACGTACAATTGTAATAATACTAGTGCGAAAAAACGGACTTTCAACGAATGCTGTGAAGTTAGCCGCATGAGCTGAAGGCGAGTGTTGCGTACTTCCCAACCGCTGTCGTGCGTTTGGGAAGTACACAGCTGGTAACGGTAACGCGCCAAGAATTATTGTCTTTTCTCGTCGAAGTTGTAAATTTCGATTACATTTGTTTCAATGACGACACATTACGCCGAGTACCGGTGCACTTCAAATTAATGTGGCACAATTATTTATGTGTAAGGAAATAATGATGAGAATTCGAAATGACTAATATATTGTCAATTTCAACAAACTACAAAAACATAAAATATAACAAGATTGATTTTCGTATAATTTGTAGATTGCTGGCAAGTAGCTAACTGTTACTGCTGCGCTGGCTGAATGTAGACTGATTTTTTTGAGAAGTTAAAAAACTTCTTGAGCATGAAAATGTGTTTGACGGTTATTCTTTTGGCGGGGCATTCTGAGATTTGCTTGGGTCCCCTTCCTTGACAATAACCAACGGAGCTTTCTCTCATTGAAGTCGAAGGGCTACTGGGAGGTACGTCCTTTTTTAATTAGGAAAAATCGAATTATTCCGTAACCCGTATGTCTTTGAAAAAGACATACGGGAAAAGATTATGAAGCGTTTAAAGCACAAAAACAATAAAACATTTGCGACCATCCTTGAGTGCAGGTAATAAAATATTTGACGGCAAGGTAACTAGTTTCGTACCTCGCCGGCAATCCCGCTGCCTGAACAAGAAATTAAAAAATACTATTTATTTGTGTTATATTACTGTTATTTGACAATAAAATTGAACAAATTAACAGTCGTTTATAAATGCAATCAACGAATAGTTAAATGATGCCCGTGTCCCATGCGACGCACCAATACTATTATTTGTAACAAATGTGCAAGTATTTTCCTTTTTTATGCGTGTGGCGTGACGCAAGCGTGCGAGAAAAATACTGTTTTTTGCTTCCTCATAGAGGAAGCTTTGTTTTGGTGAAAAAAAAAAAAAAATGCCGAGATTTTAATGAAAACGTGTTCAGAATGTTCGAAAACATCGAAAAATCACATTTAAAAAAAATGTCTGGATGGATGTGTGTGTGTGTGTGTGTGTGT
>JAPYZC010003954.1:0-12358 GCA_030522665.1 Ichneumoninae sp. A BG-2022a
AAAAAAATAAAAAATCAACGATTACTTAAAAATCTGAAAAAATTCATACGTATTCAGAAAAATAAACGAATCATTTTCGTAAAAAAAAAGTTTTGTTGCTGGGTAATTTGTTAAGCAATTCATTTTTTTATGAATGTGTTAATAACATTTTGCAATTATTATTATGCAATATTAATCTTCTCCGTACCTTTAATATACATGATTTTTTCAGATTTTTAAACCATCAAGAAGTACTTGCAATTTTCTCTTATTGTTGTCGAACTTATGCGAAGTCAGCGCGCAGCGAGACTCCCTCCTTAAGCCTCCAACTTTCGTTTAAAAAATCATGGCCATATCACCCCGACTTACCCTACATTTCTTTTCTCGATGCGCAATTAAGAAAATAAAAATCATTACACGAAAGAAAAAAAAAAATTTGCCTCCCCCTCGACCCAATTTTCATCGAGCATTTTTTAAACACGATTGGAGTGCTCACCGCTCAAGAAGTAAATAACCGTTCGGCGGAAAATTGTTATCAAGTTACGAATAACACAAGAGAATTAGTTTTGGGAGTTGAAGTGTAAGCGAAGATCTAATAACGATAATGGTTTGTCGACGGGTACATCCGCGAAAGTACAAACTTCCCACCCCCCCCCCCTATTCTTGTGTATGGTTTGCGCAAATATATACGCGACAGTATAGCGATATCTTACTTTACCCGGAGATTTAATCTGTACAAGCGCCCGAGCGAGAGCGGAGAGAAAAGCTCACTCGACCTCTCGCTGCACCCTATGCCCGACTCCATATACCCCTTACCATCTACAGTTACCCTCTCTGCGCGCTATACTTTACTCCTTCTGTTGCTTCCCTTTAACGGACGTGCCGCTCTTGCCTTTCCGTCGAGACAATGCGAAATTTATTTTCCAGATTGCGAAAGCGGACTAACGTGCACCTCCCATTCCAACCCCCCTCCACCCCCCCCCCCACCCCCCGCACCCATTAGCATATCTGAGTTCGATGGACGACAGGAAGATGGACGTAGGAGCGACGGCAAAAACCGGCAATTTCCCAGATAGAGGATAATTTATGTGATCGCACCGCAGGGCAAAACCTCCTGGATTCTTTTTCCCATCACGCTGTTGTACACTTTGCCTCGTAGATTTCCATCGCTGCTGGCAAATAAGAAATGAGCGGAGTATCCTCCAGTTATAACATTTGACGATATTTCAAAAATGATAGCGAATAATCTGCATCGACTTTATACTGAGATTTTTTAAAAATTTATTTATTTTTATTTATTTATGTTACTTACGGGAGACGCTTTTTTACAAAGAGAAGAAGCACTCGGATGTAAAGAGAAATATAAGATTTCGGTTGATGCAGTGTATTCGAGATAAGCGATATTGTAAGATCGGAATAGATTAAATTGTGATGATGACGTGTCAGTGGAAGATAAGCTTAGGAAGAAATTTAATAGTTATTCACTATTATTATTCGATCGCTTATTTTCTTTATTATTATTCGATCGTTTGGGTAGGTCGAGATTGGTCCGCCAAACAGGTGGGGCAGATTTAGCCTGTTTGCCACACTTTAAAAAATAATTGTCAATTGAACGTACCGGTATTGGAAGCTTTTATGCATAAATCAGTGTATTACATTTAATGTACTAATATTATGGAAAATTGCATTACTTTTTAAAATAATTTTTAAATACTTTGTATATTACTAAAGAACTTTTATTTAAAATGCCACTTTTTTACCATTTTTTATTTACCATACATTCATTTTACAAAACATTTGTATATTAAATGTAATATACTAGTTTATGCATAAAAACTTCCAATACCGGCATATTAATTTTCATGTAGACATTTTATGCAAAAATTATGCAAATTCTGGTACATTAAATTTTATGTACCATTATGATGAAAAAGTAATATACTTTTTCATTGAAGTTAAAGTAAATTTTGAAAATGAAAGTACTTTCATAGTGAAATTAATGTAAATTATTAAAAATAAAGTGTTTCGAATGTTTTTAATACACCGAACAATTAATTTATTACAACAATGGGATATGAAATTTAACATACCAGTTTTGCATAAAAACTTCCAGTCCGGTACATTAAATTTTACCCATTGTTTTTTTACAGTGTGCTTTCCCGTTTCATGGGCTTTTCCGCCTTGTAGGCAGCGGACTTTTAATCTTTAACTTTTTTTTTCCACACTTGCATTTAATTTCAATTAAATGCAAGTCGTTCGTGAGTGCGGTGGTCGAAAGGTGATAAAAAATGTCCGTGTTCCATTATGATAATCAACGAAAATATTTTTTTAAACTTTCGGAATATATGGGCGAAATTTTGTTTTAACGTTCCGCCACGTGCGAGGAGTGGAAAACTCTGTGTCTACGTGGCGCTCGACGGAAATGCGGTGCGGCCCCATTATCTGATTTTTTTTTCCACCGAGGTTTATTTCGAGGATTGCCAGAGGCTGAAATATGCTGGTCGGTGCTTGAATGCTGAAGGTGGATGGGGGGCGGAATGAACCGGCGAGCACACCACAATTTCGTTCTGTCCAGAGGGTATTTCTAATTTTCCGTCGTATTTTTCGAGGCACAATTTTACCCTCACACACAGCATGCGACCATCCGTTAAGCCGAACACGCAGATCTTTATCGGAAAGCCTTTTTTTTGTTCGTGCATTCTCTCCGCATGAACTCTGTTTACTTCTTATTTAACCTCGAGCTTTTTCTCGCCTCCCCGTGAATTCTTGACCTACCTATTCAGCTGGATTCTACAGCTTTAACGAGACTTAATGCATAACTCAGTTAATAATATTTCGCGCAATTCGCGGCAGTTTTTATTAATTCGCGACTGGGTAAGAAAAAGTCCGTACGCTTTAAAACCCGTTCTATAAAATTGGATAAAATACGGAATAAAAAAGGAAAGAAGTTAACAAAATTTTTAATGAGAATATTAAGATACACAAGCCGTAATGACTGTCGATCGTTTTTGGAGTAAATATTCTCTACGTTTAACCGAGAAAAAAAACACAACTTATACCGTCTATTACTCGTCATTAATTTATCCTCAAAAGCTTAAAAATTGTTAATATTACATTTTATTAATATTAAATTTACCATTTCGCCGAACAAATAGGACACGATCAGGAAGTTATTTTTTTATGTCTAAAAGGCATTGACATTTTAAACAGTTTTATTTAGTCCCGTGCAGACATTCCGTTTTCACTAAAACAACATTTTTGCTGAACTGAACTGAAAAAAAAATCAAAATTCCTCCACCAATAAAGAGCCCGCAAGCTCGACTTTAACATGTTTTCCTGCCGGTCTCCGGATTACTCCGCTGCAGTAATAAACATCCAATAATGCCGTCCCGAGAAATCCTCGAAAATGGGAAACACTGTACGAAAGATATCCGCCCGCGCGCAGCCGTCCGGGAGAATCTAGATAGTCCTTGCGAATAGTGTTCACTTCACATAAGTTTCCGAGAAATGCGAGGGAATTGCAAACACTTTTAGATCGTATAAAAATCTGAAAAAATCAAGTATATGAATGGTGCCGAAAATATTAATTTGCCATAATAATAATTCCACAATGTTATTAACAAATTGATGAGAAATAAAATAGTTCACCAAATGTCCCGGAAACGTAACTTTCCTTAAATGAAAATGATTCGTCTATTGTCCTGAATATGTATGAATGTTTTCAGATTTTCTTTTCAGATATAAAAAGAAAAAAATTAAAAGTCAATTTAAAAATCTGAAAAAATTCGTACGTATTCAGAAAAGTGAACGAATCATTGTAATAAAAAAAAGTTAGTTTTCCGAAAAATTTGTTGATGAATTTTATTTTTCATCAATTTGTTGATAACATTTTGGAATTATTATTATGCAAACTTAATCTTTTCAGCACCTTTGATATGCTTGATTTTTTCAAATTTTTGTACCATCCAGAAGTGTTCGCAATTCCCCTCATTTCTCTGAAACTTATGCGAAGTGAACACTATTCGCAAGGACCACCGTAAGACCGCAACCCCTCCCGAGTCCCCCAGCAAATAAAGATCCTCCAAACTTGGGACTTTATTATCGTCACTTATTTTCATAGTTCCCGATATTTTCACGGCAAATAATGCAGTATATTGCAGTACGCAGGTATATATAGCTCCATATAAGCCATGCACGAGACCAGACCGAGATATTTTATATTCAAGGTAAGAGGGCAGAGAGTTGCGAGATCGCCCACTGTGGGCTACGACATACTGGGGAAGTTTTCGTGGCCGAGTCGGTCGTGCGCGCTGTCGTCCCCCTCGGAAAAATAGGCTATATTAGACCTCGGAAACAACCTACCCGGATTCCCCCTCCCCTCTTCAACCCCCCACCCCGCCCCCCCGCCGCGCCGGCCCACCCTTCCATATAGAAACCATTTTTATTCTCATAATACCGTACTTTCCGCGGCCACATATCGTCGAGGAAAATTCTTTTTTTTTCTTTTTTTATTATTTTTCTTTTTCTTTCTTTCTTTCCTCTTTTTGCACCGAAGGTCCCGGGGCGAACGAACGATGAGAGCCCAACGGCCGGCGAACCGGCAGCGGCATAACGCAGCATTATAGGGCGGAGGGACGATATCCGGCAAGCGATTTATCAAAGTCGAATATTCGCTTATGGGCGAATTCTTCACTGGTCCCTCAGGTCTGTTTCTCTCAGGAGAACGAATTACCGTTGTACAGCTGAGGTATGGATGTGTCCTCGTGTCATGCTCTAACAGATGGAGGACGATGTCGGACACGCGAAACGAGATCGTCGGACCTTATTCGCGGTTGGATTAAACGAGCGGTGGGACAAAAAAAATTGGTCGCTTTGAGGAATTGAAAAAGTAAAGGAGAAAGGGAGGACACAAACAAATGGTCGATACACCGACACGATCGCGAATGCCGTTGGGAAATTTGCATCAAAGATCCATCAAAGTGAAACCCTAGTCAGTATTTTCTTTTTTTGCTTCCTCTTAAAGGTAGATTGGTATTTTTCGTAAAATGTTTTCGTTAAAAAAAAGAAAAAAATCGAGATTTTAATGTCAGACTACTTAAGGTAGTCTGTATTATAGACTACTTAAGGTAGTCTGTATAGTCTAAGTATAAAACGTCGAGAAATGCGATTTTTAGCTGGCGCCCGGATGCATGTGTGTGTGTTATGTGTGTTTATTATGGTCATATGTTATGTGTGTTTATTATGTTCATATGTTATGTGTGTTTATTATTGTCATATGTTATGTGTGTTTATTATGTTCATATGTTATGTGTGTTTATTATGTTCATATGTTATGTGTGTTTATTATGTTCATATGTTATGTGTGTGCGTGTGGCTGTGGATGTGTGTTTGTCAGACTTGCATCATTATAAACTACTAACTTGCGTAAATATTGCGCTTTCGTCCTAACGCACACGAATATAGCGGTCATATGTTATGGGATTTTTATTTTCTTGAAAAATGACTAAAACGATCTAATTTGGGTACACATAGACGTGTCGAATTTAAATCTGACACGGGGATGCACTAGCACTGTAAAATATTTGGTATTATACATGGCGAAAAATTATCTAATCGTAAATTTTATGATATCTTGAAATTTTTCAATTTTTCGGAAATTTTGTATATTTCTCTGACTCAAATTTACGCATCAACTGTCGCTCCAGAATTATCTATAATCAATTTTTGCGGTAAATTTTGACCGTTTAAATTTTATAAAATTTAGACATTTTTTGCGTTACGAAAACAGGTCCAAAGTAATTTGCGCGTAATTTGCACCTCATTTATTACAATTTTGTACATAGCCTCCTCTACGAGGAAGCCAAAATCTACCAAGAAACTTTCTCATAGAGAAAGTTATGAGCAAAATTGTAGTAAATGAGGAAGCCATGTGCAAAATACTTTACACCTTTTTTTCAAAGGAAAAAATTCACCTAAATAAAAATCAGTGAAAGTTCAATCGCTTGTGTCGGATTTGGAATGGCACGATCGGTTGAATTTTTCGCAACATTAACCCTTTGAAACGCGATATCTCTATCGCTCTTGTCAAAGCTACTGTGACCCATAAAGGACTCGACAGAACGTTGAAACATTTTTCTACAATATTAAATGCTTCAATACGTGAGTTTCAGTTTTTGTTTAATTTTTTCCCCATATTTTTCAGATGACTCTGTCAATCCCTTTTAACTGTGAATTAAAGTTTTCCAGTCATGGAAAACCGTCCGTCTAAGCGAACGAGGTACTCTTCAAATTGCTCGACCAAACCCTGCCAAAAAAATTAGCATGGTCGTTCGACCCATTCTGCAAGGTCCAAGCGTTTTTAAACCCGTCCTTTACCGAAGGGTCAATAACCGCTTATTTTATGCTAAACATCATAAAAAACCCGAGAGCAAAAAAAACTCGCATGTCCCAAAGCATTCCTCATCTTCCGCGAATGAATTAATAAAAATTCTCATCAGGACCCGAGCCGAGGGCACAAAGGGACGAAACGAAACGTTGTGCGACAGTGAATACTCCAGGACGTCGTGTACATGGAAAGGAATAACATTTTCACAAAAAAGGTTTTAAAAAAACGGGTAAAAAAAAAGTAAAAACAAAGCAGAAAGGTTTATGACCGTGTCTTCTGGTTGTGTCCAACGCGGCCGTGTAGAGTGCCTGACCGCCTGTTTTCGTTTTACAGTCACCCTACGAGAATTCCTATAGTTCCGCGCTACCCGGAGAACGCAAGTGCGAGGGGAGGACGAGACGTTTTCGGTACAAAGCCTCCCGTACCGCAGGAAAACGAGGAGAAAAAAATCGAGATTTTAATGTTGGAGTAGTTAAGGTAGGCTAAGTTAGTTTGAAGTTAAGATCGCTCTTGAGGTCAAACTTAAGATCAAAATTTAGCCCGAACTTCAATGCGTGCTTAAGATCGATCTTGAGTTCGAAGACAAGTTCGAACTTAAGATTTTAAACACACAATGAAGTTCGGGCCAAACTTCGATCTTAAGTTCGATCTCAAGAGCCATTCTAAGTTGAAACTAATGATTTAAAATTTGACCCTAAAACATCGAGAAGTGCGATTTTTTGTTGGCGTCCGGATCAATGTGCGATCTATGTAAAACGGCTAATTCGCGTAAATGTTGAGCTACCATAGTAGTAGTTTTCGTAGTATATAGAAGTGCATTTCGAAAATCTTAAATCCCAAACAGCATAACAGAGTGGATTACGCTCCTAAATCGCTCCTATACGCTATATTCTCCAGATTTCGGTTTTTATAGCATATATAAGTGGATTTTGAAAATTATAAATCCCTTATAGCATAGCGGAGGGTATTTCGATTAAAAAGCACATAAATATAGTATTTGGATCAAAGGCCTTTGATATTGAATTTGATCAAAATCTATACAAAGTCTATACAAAATCTACACTGCAAAAATAAATTGTAAATTTAATGTACTGGGACTAAAAATTTGCTAGCATTACTCATACTAATTAAACATAAATGTACTTTGCTTGTAAAATAAAAATACCAGATATTAAAATTACAAATCTTTTGCTTGAAATTTACAAAAATTGTCATGAAAAATACAAACTTTACTGTAAAATTGCAACGCACATGTGTTTGAAATTTCAGAAAACGGTTTATGTAAAAAAGCTTCCAACACTGTTCATTAATTTCCAGAAATTTTTTTTTACAGTGTATCCAAAATCTATACAAAGTCTATACAAAATCTATATCTTTTTTTTCTTGGAAAAATTACTAAAAGCGATCTAATTCGTATAAAAAGAGGGTATCGAGCTTAAATCTGACACGGGAATGCACCAACACTGTAAAACCTTTGGTATTATAGTTTGCGAAAATGTATAACGAATAACATTTTTACAAAATCCCCTAAAAAAAGGGTAAAAAAAAATAAAAACAAAGAGGAAAAGTTTATGACCGTGTCTTCTGGTTGTGTCCAGCGCGACGGGGTGGTCGAGCCTGACCGTCTGTTTTCTTTTTACAGTCACCCTACGAAAATTCGTATAGTTTCACGCTACCGGGAGAACGCAAGTGAGAAGAGAGGATGAGACGTTTTCCGTACAAGCTCTCCCGTGCGGCAGGACCAAAAACGAGACCCACCCCATCCGGCCTCCCGTATTCGTCGTTGGGCACACAAAAAGGTCCTTTTTCCCGGATACACACAGGGGCAGCCATGGAGAACACGTGGAAACACCCACCGCACACGAACACACCTGTGTGGGTTTCCGTGAGTAAAAGCATATCCAGCCCGGTCTCCTGGCGGGTCATACTTTGGGGATTCCGTGGCGAACGTTGCCACTGGCCATTCGTGTGTACAACTTCCGTACTTTGGCTCTCGGCGGTGTCACGAAAGGGAGAAGAAGAAAGAAAAAAAAAGACAAAAAAAAGGAAGAATAAAAAAATAAGGAAAAAAAAATATGGCGAAGAAGAAAAAGAAAAAGCTGCAGCTTTTAGTGCGCCTCGGGGAATATACAAGGAAAGCGAGAGGAAGAGAAAGAAGAAGTAGAAGTGGAGTAACTCGAGGCAAACAAGGTGGCCGTAGGAACGCGGAAAAAGTATGAAAGGAGAGAGCGGGTGAAGGACAGAAATAGATACAGATAGGAAGAAAAGAGTCGAACGGGAGGGCGGGATGTGACGTTGGAGGGAACGAGCTAAGAGTAAGAAAGTTTTAAAAACGTCGCGGGGTGGCCAGGCAGACCAAACCACCGGGATGAAAATTGCACAGTGCTTGGCCGTTTCGGGACAAGCTGTCGTGAGTTTTGGACTTCCTAATGAGAGCCGTCTGCTTCTCGGGGAGAAATTCCGATACCTTGTTTCGATTGAGTTGTGGTGGTGAAGACTTTTTTATTTTTTTTTATCTGCATCTCAGACACCCGTTAAATTTTAGGGCTGGAAAGATGGATTCGAGATAAATTTGGACTGTTCGATAATTCGGAGATTTTTTTATGGGAGTTTCAGACTCCTTGGAGCTGGATTGGACGTCTAGATTTATTTTTCAGCGCGATAGCTGTGAATTAATAAAAATTAACTTGGGTTTGAAATGTTTTAAGTCAACCCTAAAAAAGTTGGCGAATTACCGAACTGGAGTGAAAAATTCCAATACCTCGTTTCGATTGAGTTGCGATGGTGATTAATGACAAAATTCAGACAGCCATTAAATTCGAGGGCGGATAACAGAGGAGTTAAGAAAAAAATTCCGTCACCGAAAGATAATTTTTCGCGCCGACCGAAATTCAAACTAATAGTGGTTGTAAGATTACCTAATGTAATAAAGCTCCAATTACATCGGTATTTAAAAAACGCAGGTTTACAATCTTTTCAATGGTGACGGAAAACAATGTTTACACATTAATGTACAATTTCATACTTCAATGCTCTATAATATTTTTTGTCCATTATTTTTTAATTCTCACCATATATTAAAAATCCCCATCGTTCAATTTAGCTGCTACAAAGGGCTTTGTTTTTTCGAATACTGGCTACTTTCCCTCACAAATGAAAAAATGTCCCAACTCTTTCCATGTCCAACGTACCGATTTCACTGCAAAACAATCAAGATTATTGACTCCCATCTGAGTATCCACAACAACGAGTATAATCATTTTTAAAAGAAGACGATAGAACTAGCAAGATCGAATATTGGGGAGCTCGAATAGACCGCTATAGGGAGTGGAACCCTCTAAAAAAAAAGAAAATTAGAACCAGCAAGATAAAAAAAGTTGTTGCTAGACTTGGACTTCCATGCACCCACGAGAATACCGAAAATGGTCCTCAAAACATGTAGTTTTTAGTGTACCTCCCAGGCATCTGCTATAGGGAGTGATATCCTCTAAAAAAAAAAGAAGATTAGGACCAGCAAGATCGAAAAAGTTGTTGCTAGACCTAAACTTCCATGCACCCACGTGAATGCCGAAAATGGTCCCCAAAACATTTAGTTTTTAGTCTTCCGCCCGAGTATCCGCTATAGCGAGTACAATCCTCTAAAAAAAAAAGATTAGGACCAGCAAGATTGAAAAAGTTGTCGCTAGACCTAAACTTCCATGCACCCACGTAAATACCGAAAATGGTCCCCAAAACATTTAGTTTTTAGTCTCCCGCCCCAGCACTCGCTATAAGGGAGTGCAATCCTCTAAAAAAAAGAAGATTAGGACCGGCAAGATCGAAAAAGTTGGTGCTAGACCTAAACTTCCATGCACCCACGTGAATACCGAAAATGGTCCCCAAAACATTTAGTTTTTGACTCCCAACCGAGCATCCGCTATAAGGCAGTGCAATCCTCTAAAAATAAAAGAAGATTAGGACCAGCGAGATCGAAAAAGTTGTTGCTAGACCTAAACTTCCACGCACCCACGTGAATACCGAAAATGGTCCCCAAAACATTTAGTTTTTAGTCTCCCGACCGAGCATCCGCTATAAGAGAATGCAATCCTCTAAAAAAAGAAGATTAGGACCAGCAAAATCGAAAAAGTTGGTGCTAGACCTAAACTTCCATGCACCCACGTGAATGCCGAAAATAATCGCCAAAACATTTAGTTTTTGACTCCCGACAGAGAATCCGCCACAGGAAGTGCAATCCGCTAAAAAAAAGAAGATTAAGACCAGCAAGATCGAAAAAGTTGTTGCTAGACCTAAACTTCCATGCACCCACATGGCTACCAAAAATGGTTTCCAAAACATTTAGTTTTTGTCTCCCGACCAACCATCCGCTAGCGAGTCCAATACTCTAAAAAAAAAGAAGATTAGTACCAGCAAGATCGAAAAAGTTGTTACCTAAACTCGCCCGTACGTGGGTACCGGAAAACGGTTCTCAAAACGTTTAGTTTTTTTGGATCGTCACGCACGCCCGGCAAGAAGTACCAAGTGATAAATCCCGAGGGCGACCCGACGACCGGGATTCCCTGCAGCGTTTTGGTCTGGTTACCACTGCAGAACCCTGGAGTGTAAGGGCGGGAGAATGAAGGGGGTGGTGGGGTGGGGGGTTGAGGAAGAGACGTGCAGGAGTCACAGTGGAGACCGAATGAGAAAACGAGGCGGAGAGATAGAGACGAACAGGGCTAACTCTCGAGCGACGACGAAGAAGGATATCCCCGAATAATTTCGTGACGTACGAGCAGGCGGTCCCTCTCCCAGTCGCGCAACCCCATGGCTCTCTCCGGGAGCGCTCGAGGACTTCGTGCCCTGTACCGGGAACACTGCGAAGTGTCCCAGATAACGTTGCGATCACGTACAGAAACTACGAGGGGTAGCGAGGGGCAGGGGGGTAAAATGGACCACCCACACATTTCCGCGAATCCAAACGTGGCCATACATGGATCGTCCGGATACACAGACGAATGCCCCGCTCTGCACGGAGGCTTTCCGGGGACTTCCGGTCAGCACTTCGCGGCCGGCGGTTGGGCGTCCACCTCGTCCATGGCTCGAATTATGGTCCGCTCGAATTAAGCCGATAAATTAAATAATCAGTCCTCGCGCGCAACGAATCGCTCCAATTTGGCACACACCGTATATCCTTCGCGTATAACAAACCAGGCGAGAATTAAAAAATTAAAAATCAACGCGATTGCAGATGCGACTCTTCGTTCTGCAGTATCGCGATTTTCTGTACACGTGTGTTTTTTTTTTATTTTCTCATTCATTTATTGATCGAATTTGGTTAATTCTGCATTTTCTTTCGTCGAGTCGTTATGAACGTTGTTTTCATTTGGGAATTTATTATTATTCATAGCGCAAGAGGGGAAATGCTGGTGGAATTATGCGAGTATTTACAGGCGTTTGACGGAGTTGAAAGGTCGAGAACTGAGGTTAACCGAACGGAGGGGAAAGGGGGGGGGATAACTAAGCAAGGGGGAAGGCAAAGCAGAAAATGAGGGTTGTGGGGATGGGGTAGAATATATGGCTGGGTATACGAAACGCATCAATACCGGTAGTTTTTTAAGACACGAGTGCCAAAGATGTAAAGTTATGGAAGTTAGGGTGTTTCAAAAAAAGGCATTGTTTTTTTAATTTTCTTCCCACCTGTTTAAAGTACAGATTTCGATCTCAAATTGAACCTCACAAAAAGCGGTACCAAGCAAAAAATCCTAAGAGGTCCAGCATTCGACGGTTAACCCAAAAAATGCGGCACCTCTCAAACTTAATTGTCAGCGACCGTCTTTCACTGGATTTTTTAAGTAATCGTTGATTTTTTATTTTTTTTATAGAATAAAAATCAACGATTACTTAAAAATCTGAAAAATATCATACGTATTCAGAAAAATAAACGAATCATTTTCATAAAAAAAAAGTTTTGTTGCCGGGTAATTTATTAACCAATTAATTTTTTGATGAATTTGTTAA